>JAPFRW010000231.1:0-95875 GCA_030778065.1 Akanthomyces uredinophilus
GGGGGGGACACGGCCCCAATCGACTCTTTCTCCCACCAAAACCTTGGCCATTGTACTCTACTTGTCTTGTCAATAAATCCATATTATATTCATGATATGCGCTCTGCATTTCTCAGTGATCCCAACAGTTGGTGTCTGTTCTCGCGTCTAGTTGCGAAGTAGTAAAATTGCCAATCATTTATGTGGTTGAACAAAGCTAGCGCTTATCGTATTACTACAAATATTGTCGTAGAGATGAATGGCGTCAGACAGAGTAAAAGTCACCAGTAGCCACATGAACGTTGCGCCGTTGAAAAGGACCCTCGACATATGCGGCATCTGCATCAATGATGAATTTTTCCGGGAGAGCCGCCGCTGTCCGTGTCCATGACGGATAGGCTTCAGGAGTAGCAGGAGAGGGCTCCTTGTATAGGTTTGCAAACACGGGGTCGTCGCGCCGTAAGCCCATTTCCAGCCTCCAATTGAAACAATCGACAAGCTTCTCTGCCTTTGCAGCCACGACGGCATATTGCTCCTTGTCCTCGCACTGAGGATCGGCAATATCAGCAGTTGCCCAGTCCGTCTGGCCCCAGAAGTACTGAGTCTCGGACGCGATGAGGTCCCCATCCCCCGCGCAGACCGCCTCGTATATACGATACAGCGCCCTTTCCGGCGTGTCACGGCTGATCCAGAGAGGCATGATGCGAAGATAGTGAAGATCATGTGCCTTCAGATGGACCGGCTCCGGGTCCGCCACCAGAAGCCGTGGCGGTGGAGGGCGCTCGGCAGCAAACTTCAATGTTGGAAACGGCCAAAGCAACCCCAAGACGAAAAGAGTTGGGCTCCTCATAGGGGGATATTTCATGGACTGCGCGAAGCGTATCGAGTAGCGCAGGCCAAGCGGCGACTGTGAGGGGAACGGGCGTCGTCGGAGCTTGATCAAGGGCCATCTGTATTTCATGGGAAGGTAACGAAAATTCCACAAATAGATAGCCACTTGTCTTAGCCACTGCATCATGATGCGTATATAGCAATTGATGACAGGTGTAGAATTAGGGTGCACGATCGTGGCTTGGCCGGCATTTTGTCGAGGCTGAGATTATCTTGACCGTTATGAATGACCCACGTGATTTCGGCTGCTCAAGTAACTCCATACGTAAAAAATTGTTTGATCTCGAGACTAGCAATAGTTTGAGCTCCTTACGGTCCGTGATGCTGGTCGCACTTGAAAACGTCAAAGGGCTAACTACCTACTTACACTGGCATAACGTGGTATGTATCAATGGACAGCCTACTGTTACTTGCTGGACGATGGCGGTGAGTTCGTCAAATGAATCGAACCAATAAAACCTGTGGTCCTTGTGTCGTTTTGAGTCATATACTCAAACTTCAGCCTTGATGCTATATTTTCATATATTCATATTGATACGTCGAGCAAATGAACACGCCTCATCCCAGCCTGCTGGATGCGACCGTTGCCCGCTGACGCCCTAGCACTCTTTATTAGCGGCCGCTGTAACTTTTTGCAGTCCCATGATGGCAGGGCCGCCCTTGGCATTGCCGTGGTTTCTATTTAGCTCCGCGCGCTGGTAGGTAATTACTCTTCACACTTTCTCGACTATCAGACTTTCGAGCTACATTGCTGGCGCGTACATACTATATACTCTGACCAAGGACATCACTCATAATTTCAATGCCTAGCCATAGAGCGATGCCTTGATCTAAGTGCGAGAATGTAGCCTGTCGGCTATTGACAGAAAATGTCTTTGCGGCCTGCAAGGCGAGATTGCATGTGGCGATCCATCCACATCTGATAAGAAGCGAAAAATTCCCGAGGAGTGGATGAGTGGATGACGCGCATTCTTTCTTGTCGGACATGACTTCGAACGGCACAATTATGTACTGAGGTCGAAGGGTAACGAACGGCTCAATGCCAGGTCGCATTGCCTGTGCATTGCCGGCCTCATTTGCCGGCTTGCTCTTTGCGTACGACGCCTTGCCCCCCGGCGTCGTGCGCTTGGCAACACAATCCGCAATCGGCGCGACTCTCCATTTTTAACAAGATTCATCGTTCTTTACATCGGGCATCCATAATTGCCTGCCCGCACCAAAGTCCGGCATTGATTCGTCGAGAAGCTATCTGGGCCCTCGCCCCCAAGCTCCAATAAAGAAACAGTGCCTTTCAACCCCATAAGACGCGTGGCTCTTTGTATCAAGTCGAGACTGATTCAACCCACAACGAATTGAGATACCAAAAATATACTCTCGCCACATCTCGCACACGTCAGCGGCTCCGCCGACAGCTCCCAGCTCAATGACCGGAGACAAACTTACAGTCCTATACTCCATACTCACAACGTCTGCCGAGTCATCAATACCCGCGCTTCAATTGAGTGCCGTGAGTGCGTCCCGGCATAGCCGTACGGTCTGCGGGGATCTCGGACAAGATCTACATAACATGGCCAGTGTAAATGATGGGCTACGCACCACCAGCACGGACCAGAGCCGGAAACCTGCACGGTCTCTTGGTCAAAGTACTCTGCTCAAAATGTATATAACAGTGCCGCCATCGATGTCCTCTACAACCACTTCGCCTATCCACCGACTTACACCAACGACACCTTTCATCATGCAGTACAGATCCATGATTGCCCTGGTGGTTGCTGCTGCGATTGCAACACAAGCGACCACACTGCAGGAAATATGCGACGTCGGCTATGTCCAAGCTGCCCTTCCCGCCGCTGATGCGTTCCCTGGCATCACCATCAATTCATCGTCCGTCTCCACCGCCGTTACCATCAACTCCTCCGTTGCAAAGTCCGACTGGAACAACGCTGCCACGATCAGCTACTGCAACATCACACTTGCATACTCCCACAATGGCATCGACGACGACATTGTCCACGTCAGCTACTGGGTGCCCGCTCCGAGCGACTTCCGGAAGCGCTATCTCTCTACGGGCGGTGGTGGCCTTGCCATCAACTCTGACCGGACCTACATCCCCCTAGGTATCATCCATGGCGCTGTTTCCGGCATCACCGATGGAGGCTTTGGATCCTACAATACCCAGTGGGACAGTGTTTTCCTGCTGGCCAATGGAACAATCGACTGGCAGTCAGTGTACATGTTTGGATACCAGGCACACCACGAGTTGGCCACAATCGGCAAGCAGCTGGCAGCCAACCTTTACAACGTCTCCAAGAACGAGACCGTATACTCGTACTACTTTGGCTGCTCCGAGGGTGGACGTGAGGGCTGGAGTCAGCTGCAGCGCTTTGCTGACCAATTTGACGGTGCCGTCATTGGCGCGCCTGCTTTCCGCTACGGCCAGCAGCAGGCGAATCATCTGGCGAGCAATGTCGTCGAGCAGACACTCGGCTACTACCCTCCCACCTGCGAGCTCGACGCGATCGTCAATCTGACTATTGCCGCGTGCGATGGCCTCGACGGCCAGACCGATGGCGTCATTGCGCGATCCGATCTCTGCAAGCTCAGCTTCAACGTCTCGAGCACAGTGGGCAAGTCCTACTCGTGCGCGGCGACGACGCCGCGGGCCATGGGCGGCATCACCATTGGTGCTGCGAGCCCGGCGCAGAATGGCACCATCACGGCCAAAGGCGCCGCTGTGGCTGCCACGATTCTTGAAGGCCTGCACGACTCGGACGGCAAGCTTGTCTACCTCAGCTACCAGCTTGGCGCTTCCTTTTCCGATGCCGCCACGACCTATGACAACGCGACGGCGTCCTGGCGCATGGATATCAGCGGTCTCGGCGGCGAGTGGGTTGCGCGCTACCTGCAGTTACAAAACACTAGCAGCCTGACCACCCTGGCCAACTACACGTACGACACGCTGCGCGACCTGATGATTGAAGGTCAAACACGCTACGGCGAT
The DNA here is from genome assembly GCA_030778065.1 of Akanthomyces uredinophilus. Taxonomy (NCBI): domain Eukaryota; kingdom Fungi; phylum Ascomycota; class Sordariomycetes; order Hypocreales; family Cordycipitaceae; genus Akanthomyces; species Akanthomyces uredinophilus. The sequence continues at coordinate 3,872 of JAPFRW010000231.1, forward strand.
TCGTTGCAGACGACGCAGCCGGATCTGCACAGCCTGCGCTCCGCCGGGGCCAAGGTCATTCATCTCCACGGCGAGCAGGACGACTCGATACCGACAGGCTCGTCAGTGCACTACTACGAGTCGGTCCGCTCCGTCATGTACCCCAACATGACCTACAATGCGAGCGTCGCCGCGATGGACGACTTTTACCGGCTGTTCCTTGTACCCGGAGGTGCTCACTGCGGCACAAACTCGCTCCAGCCCAACGGGCAGTGGCCGCGAACCACGCTCGAGACCATGATTGAATGGGTCGAATCCGACACTGCGCCCGAATTGCTGGACACCACGGGCACCATCAACTCGATTTGCCGCTGGCCTCTGCGCCCGCTGTGGTCCAGCAACGCCACAGAGCCTGATTGTGTCTACGATCAGGCCTCAATCGATACCTGGAAGTACAACTTTGATGCTTACAGCACGCCTTTGTACTAGATGGCGAGCAGCAGAGCCAAAATACACGGGGTGTTTGATAGATGAACAGTTTTACAAAGTTGACTGTGATGTATATAAAAACTGATCAAAGTGCCAATGGACCACTGCTTGATATGCCCTTTGACTCCTTCGATGATTGTCCAGAGTCATCCTCTCCGGTCGCGCCATCTCCCGTGTTGCTCTCTCCCGCCATACCGGATTTCTGCCTCATCTCTTGTTGCACGTGCTGCGTAGCTGCTGGAAGCCACTCGCATGGTTCATCAAGATGATGCTGTTCAGCCGAGTGGTACTCATATGGCGGTGGCTTAGCATGGCTGCAGTCGTACGGCGGCAGCTCGCGCGGCCCGAAGTCTATCGCCTCCCAGCATACCTTCTGCCTCAGCCTGCGGGTCTCTTCAAAAGCCTGCGAGGAACTTAGAGAAGCGATTCGGTTCATGTTAATACGCCGTGCAAATGAGAAGAAGAAGTAAATGAATGAAGTGTGTTCCCCACGTACAGTTCTACCCCTAACACTATGGCCTGAGTGTGCTCCTCCAAGCCTTCGATGGCCCGGGGCATCGACCGTATTGCCCATTCCCGTCTTACCACATAAGCCTCGAACTCGGCTATTTGGACTTTCAAATCATCACGAGGTGTCGTGACAAGGCGGATTTCACCCAACTTTGTCGTCAACGCCAAGCAGGCAGTGGTGATGCGCTGTAGTACTACCGCCGCGTCGCAGCATCGCACAAGAAGTTTTAGGTATCTATTTTCGCTCAAGTTTCGCAAGACTATGACCATAGCCGCCTGAAGCCGGGAGAACACGGGTTTTAGTTTCGAGAGATCCCACAGCACGTGCTGATGGCCGTATATAGTCTTCTCCAAGCTGGCGGCACTTCGTCTCGCGGCTACGGCCGCAGATATCGCGCTGGCAACCTCAATGGAACTTATCTCATCCGACATGACTCATGTGGCGGCAAGTCTATTTCGTTACTGTAACGTCGTGTGGGTAGCGGTGTCGGGATTAGGCAATGCGCCGTCGTCCAGCTTCATGTTTTCCTCGTCCCCAGCACGTGCCGCCAAAAGAGCTCCCGCGCGTTGGAGTCGTTGTGTAACTTGGGGCGGTGAAGGCGCGGGAGGGGCTCGAGGACGCATGAGTAAGGTTTAGTCACGTAGGCGACAGAGCTTCGCACATGAAAACAGTTTTGAAGTACACATGGTTCGCACTATATCTCAACGAAATCGCTTCGTTTTGTACCCTCACAGCTACTCCAAGACATGATTGCTGCGTCTTGCGTCGATCGCATGCGGCATATAGCGTACGAACGTGACAGGAAAAAGGTCAAGGTGCGGACTGGCGTGCTCACAAGACGGTCTGCAGGCCAACGCGCCAGTGACATATAATGTAAGTAGCACATGTGTCCTTGGAGAGAGTGATGTTTGGCATCGGAGAAGTATGGGAGATATATGACCAATTTATTGTTTCATGAAGCCAGCCTTGTACTGATATGACGAATGGCACCACTACCCACGTACCCTCAGATTTCGAGGCCGCAGACAGTAATCCACTTGGCAGGCGCTTCTTCTTCGGCGGCTGCCTTTTTCGCACCCTCATCGGCGAGAGTATTCCATTCGCGCGGCATTCTCCAAAACTGGATAGCCAAGCCTTTGCGGCGATATCTCTCGCACTCGCCCAGGAGCACCTCCCACAGATCCTTGTTCTTGACGCCGACGCTTTCAGCTCCCTTCTGCGCTCTCTTCATCCAACTGTTCTGCACCCAAGTCTTGGCCCACTTTGTCGAGCCCTCGACGACGTACTCGGAGTCGGTGGCAACGACGACTGTGCTGAAGCCCTCGGCCGGCCAGTGCCGGAACTGCAGGGCGGCAATGGCGGCGCGCAGCTCGGCCCGGTTGCTGGTCTGGAGGGCGTCGTCACCCCAAGGACCCTGCCTCTCCAGAGCGCCCGAGACGACGCGCGGCTGGCCGTCGATGCTCAGTCCCTGAAAAAAGGCCCAGCCCGCCTTTGGGTTGGCCTGCCCGTTGTTGAGGCATGCCCCGTCCGTCATGAGGACGACGGTGGATTTGTCGGTGGGCAGGGTGCATCTGAGATGACGGAGCCGCGAATTAGTCGAGCATGATGAGAAAATTAAGCAACGAAGCAAAGTCATTTCACCTGGTCATATTCTTGACACGGACCCTGCCGCTAAATAGCTCCATCGGTGGACGGTGGCCAAGCTGGAACCTGGTCGGAAAGACCAGACCAGTACCCCTCACCATCTCAGGTCCCATTTCATCAGGACCTTGGGGAGGCATATGGTGGCCCTCATGATCTCTCTCGTCAGCAGATCTCTCGCCAGCAGGCCTTCGCCAGCAGGTCTTTCGCCAGCAGGTCTTTCGCCAGCAGATCTCTCGCCATCATATATCTCGTCATCATCTGAGTCCTCGCCATGTTCATCGAGAACGTCGTCCATGAAGCTGTAGTCGGTGCAGCATTTACCGCAGTGCACTAGTCCATGCGGCCCACAGACAAGCCGACCGTCTGGCAGCTCACACGGACCTTCTTCGTCGTCGCTGCTGTGGGGGACGAGTGGAATCAGGCCCTGGGCGAGGTACCAGCCGAGAGGCATCGTGGGCGTATGTTTTCTGCCTGTTTGTAGATTTGTGTTTGTACAGCGCCATGTGGTTTGGCCAAGGGATTGTCGGAGTGAGGGAAGTGCAAACTGGGATTCCGTTGCGGTGGGCAATCATTGACTAAATCGCTTGTCAAGGCGTGGTAGCAATGGGCTGCCAGGGGAATTGCTCAGCGGCCGTGATGGCGATGGCCACGGCTACAAGCTACCAAAGAGAGACGCCCACATCAACAGTTGAGGCTTTATTTACTTGCCTGATAATTGACGGTTACGCGCGCGACAGCAAAGGCAAAGCGGTGGTCGTCCTCTAATTATTAAATCACGCTATCTGCGCAGCGCGCATAATGAAAGGACGGGCAACGCTATCGGAGTCGGTAGACATGCTACTATGCTGCCGCAAAGGTGAACCAGAAAAATTCTCATGTTGGCTCAAAACCATATATAATACACAGGTATAGCTTATTGTAGAGCTCAAAGCCTTGTACTGTGCATGGCTGGATCGGAGATTGACACACAACTAAAGGCCGCGTCGGCACCTCCAACCGAGATTCGAGCTATTGCATTGCTTATCGAGACCCTCTGTAACGCTAAACAGCAGCCATCAGTGGTTGGCGGGCGCTATATTCGGGCGCTATATTTAGGCTGGTCCTCCCCTGCCACAGCAGGCAAGGCGACATGTGACTGCTGCCAGATCCCTCGCATCTCGGCACGCCGTTGAGCGTTCGGGTTCGCCGCCCACAGCCCAACGGGAGGATACGTTGGGAGGGCGACAATCTCTGTTGGGCGAGGCGCCGACGGCTACCGCGGCTGTCATAGCTTCCGACATTCTGAAAGCCGAGATATGCACATGTTGAGGCGTTGTGCTGCGCTATGAAGGCTGGTCCACATTGGACAACGGCCAGGCTGATTCGCGAAAGGCCTACGATATGACACTGCTGGAACAAACAACGATTGAATAGATTGGTTATCCGAGTCTTGAACCCGGGTTCCAGAACCTGGGTTCAAGGGCACCTGATCTGTCATTCGCGCACCGACAGGGCAGGAAGGGAGCTTCCGCATACCCGTCTCTGCTTGCAGGGGACTTTCAGTGGGCTGCAGCCGCTACAGTGGGGTGCGACCGCTGTGACTCTACCGATTTAGCGGGCACCAGACGAGTCGACCGCATATGCGCTGTTGCGGCACACGTTTGATGCGATATGGCTCCCAGTACCAATTCCGATTCTTCATTCACACCTTTGTGCATTTCCATGTAATTCTCATTTTTTTTCTGGTTCCAAAGTAGCACGCATCGACTACATCTGTCCTCGGCGACTCTTCACGAGCCAGACAAGGGCCGCTGATTAGCCTTATCAGCTGTGTGGGGGTTGCAAAAGCCACCGAGCAAGTGCCTAACTTAGCTACAGGTGCAGCCAGGGACGAGCATACCGTCGGCCTTTTTCAGCTCTTGATATTTTACCATTCAACACCACAACGTACTCGTCTAAATATCCCTCGTGGTCCCCGCTTGCTTGTCAATTGCCTCGTCATCGTCTCTCTTCACTTCCTCAATCTGTATGCTACACTTTGCGACTCTGCGCCCGCTGCCTAGACTCGCTCCCCCCCTCACCTCGCGCCTCAACATTCTACGATACCCCTCTTCTACACCGATACGCAAAATGGCGGGCGCGGCATTCCTTGGAGGCCATGGCAAGAAGCACAAGGTCACGGTCGTTGGATCTGGCAATTGGTAAAGAATCCGTTCGCTGCCCTTTTGCGAGTGCTGCTAACCTCACAGGGGCTCAACCATTTCCAAGATCGTCGCCGAGAACACCAAGCTCTACAAGGACCTCTTTGAGCCTGAAGTCCAGATGTGGGTGTTTGAGGAAGACGTCGTGATTCCCTCTGGTAGCAAGCACGCTGCCGCCGCCGGCTCCTCGCCTCAGAAGCTCACCAAAGTCATCAATCAATACCACGAAAACGTCAAGTACCTCCCCGGCATCACCCTCCCCGACAATCTCATTGCCAACCCCTCCATCCTCGACGCCATCAAGGACTCGACCATTCTCATCTTCAACCTCCCCCACCAGTTCATTCGAAATGCCTGCAAACAGCTCAAGGGCGAGATCCTGCCCTTTGCCCGCGGCATCAGCTGCATCAAGGGCGTCAATGTCTCCGCCGACGGCGTCAGCCTCTTCAGCGAGTGGATCGGCGAGGACCTCGACATTTACGTGGGAGCCCTGAGCGGTGCCAACATTGCCAACGAAATTGCCGCCGAGAAGTGGTCCGAGACCACCATTGCCTACGATCCCCCGACCATGGACAATTCGCGCGCCCCGACCCCGCGCTCGACCAGCCCTAGCATCGGCACCGTCGACCTCGCCGAGATTCCTCACAAGGACGCCCGCGGCCGAGCATCCAAATCCAAGCTCACTCCCATCCCCGCCGAGTACCCACCCCTCGATCACGAGTGTCTGCGCAAGCTCTTTCACCGCCCATACTTTCACGTCCAGATGGTCTCTGACGTCGCCGGCGTGTCCCTCGGCGGTGCGCTCAAGAACGTCGTCGCTCTTGCCGCTGGTTTCGTCGAGGGCCGTGGCTGGGGTGACAATGCCAAAGCTGCCGTCATGCGCATTGGCCTCATGGAAATGGTGCGCTTCGGCAAGGAGTTTTTTGGCGAGACGGTCCAGACCAGTACTTTTACCGAAACCTCTGCCGGCGTTGCTGATCTCATTACCTCGTCTTCTGGCGGCCGAAACTTTCGCTGCGCCAAAAAGGCCATCGAAAAGGGCATCTCCGTCAGCGAGGTTGAAAAGCAGGAGCTCAATGGCCAGAAGCTTCAGGGCACGCTGACTGCCTTTGAGGTGCACAGCTTCCTGTCTACGCGCAACAGACTCCGCGACTACCCGCTCTTTACCGCCGTCAACGACATTTTGGTCGGCAAGGCGCAGGTTGACGATATTCCGTCTCTCGTGTCCAAGCTTGATCACGACGAGCCCCGTCTATAAATGCGATTTTGTTGATACGATGTTTTGATATCCTGGCAGGGACTTTCTGGAGCGGTTATCTTGGGCCACGGACCTCGGTGCATTGGAAGAAATGGACTTTTTATATTTTCTTTGGGTTATTAGATTAATAGCAAGCATACATGATACAAAGCATTCATCCATCATGGACCGACTAACCATGTCCGCATGTGCTACTATACATTCTAGTACATCACTCCAACGAGTAAACACTTATTTCCGCACCACACGCACCGGCGCGAACTAATTCTTCTTCTTGGTCACGAGCGCCTTGTCCTCGCTCTGCAGCACAAACTCCTCACGCTCCCACATGAGCTCGACGGCCGCCGCCGCGGGGCCAGCCAGGGCCGACAGGGTCGCAATCTTGGAGAGGAACGCGACGGCGCCGACGCCCTTGCCCTCGTAGTGGCGGTGGGCGCGGGCGTAGAGCACGCTCGTCCAGAGCAGCAGCGCCGCGGTGCCAATGTTGTAGTCCCATCGAAGAAAGTTGTGCACGCCATCGCCGAGCGTGCGGATCTGCGCGACGGGGCTAACGGACCAGGGGAGGAGCGTCTCGAGGAGCTTGGCCGGGTGCAGGGCGACGACGTAGTCGGGGTGGAAAATCTTGGGCGCGACGACGGTGCCGATGGTGACGGTGGCGGCAATGAGGTGCGACAGGGCGGCGTTGCCAAAGGCAATGGCGTAGATGTAGCGCAGGGCTCCGGCGCTCTTCTTGCGGGCGTCGGGCGAGGCGCCGTCGCCGCAGGAGAAGAGGCCGCCGAGGAGCAGGTTGGCGGCGGTCAGGCCGAGGGCCGTGTAGGCGGGCCAGGGCTGCCAGACGGCCGTCAGCAGCTGCTTAACCTCGACCGTGTTCCAGGACGAGTAGGGCAGAACCATGGCAATGCTGGGGATGGCGTTGCCGACGAGGAAGACGAGCGGCAGCGACTTGAGCACGGCGTAGGGGATGTGCATGTTGGCGCGCGACGGCGTCGACGCGGTGCTGCTGGTGACGAGGTGCAGGAAGCCGTAGACGGGCGTGGCAAAGGCAAAGGTGAGGACCTGCGCCATGAGACCGAGATGAACGGAGCTGCGGGGGGTTAGATCAGCCATCGATACCTCGACTTCAAACTGCCACCCTTCGTTTAGTTCACTTACAAGCCGGAAAGGGTCCAGGCGTTGCCGCTGCGCCACGTCTCGAGCGTCACCAGCGTCCAGCCCGCGGCAAAGGTGCCGGAAAAGGCGAGCGAGTGCAGGAACAGGCCCGGGTGCTGAAACGCGGCAATGGGCCAGAAGAAGGCGACGAGCTTGGAGAGGAGCTCGTCGAGCTTGGGCAGGCCGACCCAGTGCGTGCGCAGCGGCGTGCCGTCGGGGAACTTGCCCTTGTCGAAAATCTTGTCGACGAGCGGCAGCAGGCCGTTGGCAAAGGAAAAGTAGCCGATAAAGTAGGGAACGGCGAGGGCCAGCCCGAGGAGGGCCAGCGGGGCGAGTTTACCGGCCATGGCTCTATTGTTTGTCTATTCAAAGGTCGTGTTATGGGGAGCGCGTGATGACGTTGATGGGTTGTTGTTGTCGAGGGATTCGAAAGTCGCGAGAAGAAAAGAAAAAAACGGGAGCGTGGCTAGAGTGAAGACGCTTTGTTTTGATTTCGTGGCACGGGGGGGACCAAAATATCCTCTGCTCGTACTACGCGAGGGAACCGCTTGGGGAAAATGAGGCGACGGTTGCGCAGATGGAAAGCTATATACGTCCACGCTGGGGCAACGCCGGATGAGGGGTCTTGTCTTGCCGGCTTTGGTAACGCGCGCCCGCGCAGAGTTCCCGAGGCACAAATGCGGCGCGCCGGCGGCGGCGGGCACGGAAATCGGAGCAATTAGCTAGGCGGATGCGGAGGCGGCAACCTTCGGCTCTCGACACAGCTAGAGCGGGGAAATTGCTAGTCACCCAGAGGAATGCATGTGTGACGGGCTCGCAGCCAACTAGCTCAGTCAATGCGTTTATCGATTGCCCGCCTTGGTTTCCTCCTCGTCATCTGGTAAAAGATCTCGCGTATCCTGGGAGCCGGTTCATGGTGGCCCCGTCCCGGAGCCGGAGTGCTAGCCTCATCATCTGCCCGCTTCGCAAGCATGTGGACGGGACATGGGCGTAAGCATAACAGATACCATAACGCGTCGGGGGAAAAAAAAAAAAGAATGAGATGCACCATGCAAGGCACAGCTTTCCGCGTCGCGTGCCGGGGCAGTTGACCCCTATAAGTAAATAACAAGATAAGTTTTATGTTCGATTCGAAAGTCATAGTGGTGCGTCACCGAAATCTCGCCTGTCATTCAAGTTGCTCAAAGTGAAACGACTCAATTTCCATTTGACTCATGGTCTGCGGCTGCAAATCAAGAACCCAACATGAAGGCTCGAAATTAGGCCCTTTATCCCTTTGAAACAGACGCCCGTGTTGCTAAGCCCTATGAGCGTATGAGTGCCGGTAGTATGCACACAACACAGGCGCACAGTGGTAAACTAGGGAGGGTTTCGACTAGGGAGGATTTCGCCCACATCGCCGGGACTGTAGCGTCCAAGCCGAGGACAATGGCCCCTGGCACAATCAAATCGAATCATTGTGCGGATAATCAGCCCACTCACCCCTATCTTGGCGCCGCCCGATCTAGTCGTCTCACACGCTTCGCCGACCGTGCCTCCTGCGAATCAAGTGGTTATCCTCGCATCCTCGATGCCGCCCTTGCACCGCTGGAACAACTGTCTTGGACCATGTGCGTCCAGCCGAGCCCAGTCAATCTTTCATCCACCCACCACCCTGGCCAATTGTTGACAAGGCGCTGCGACACCCCGCAATTCAGCTTATTACCATGTCATGTCCCTGTCAAAGTCGCTTCATCCGGCTCCCTTTTGCCTGCGCGCTCAGCTGCGATGCCGTGACGAACATGATGGAGAAGTCGTAGCAAGGTGGGCGAGTTTTCTTTTATTGGAGTTTATGTTGCAAAGACTAGTAGGCCTGGGAACAAACTCTTTGTAAAATCAAATCACTTGCGCTGGCTGCGGCAGGGAAACCGCGGGCCAGTTTCCGCTGCGCGTCTAAGACATGGGTGCAATCTGAACTCCTCATCTGGTTTGACAGGCAGATATACTCTGCCAGAAGCAAAATACTGCAACGTCAATCCACGTAACAACTCAACGTCTTGAGAAAAAAAATTGGGAAAACACGGAACAGATTTTGTCAGTCTCCACGTTTGTCGCAGTCTTCCAGTCATGACCAGTTTCGCAGACTGTCAGCTCGGTCCGTTCGAGACCTGGTCTCTGCTCCAAGCGGCTATGATAAAGAAAGGAAGCACTAAAGACTCAGCAAAACACCGCTCTCACGCTAGGTGCCTGGCCAGGTGTAATTTGGCAATTCTTGAAAAATGTTCGTCATCAGAAAGAGAGAGGCAACAATTTAACGACAGAGAAGTTTGCGGCTCCTATCGAACGTCTACTGAGCAGCGGCATGTCGGTGCCATCACAGTCAGTCACATCCTGCGGTGCAACGCCGGATCTTCAGGCACACGCGGCGCTCTACTCTTGAATGAAAATAAGAAAAACGACATGGCGAGTAATGATTGGTTAGGCTTCAGCAGAAACTGCGGGTGTTACCTAGAATTCTTTCTCCTATCCTATGTTGTTTCCCAGGCGAAAGGCCAATTTCATGAGAACCCGCCACTCGCCTCAATGTCTAACACAATCCAGCCGCATCACCCAGGGTCTTTGTTGCCTCGACTCCTAGTTACCCAATTACCCTTGTTAGCTTCGATTTCATTCGGGTCGCTCTCGGCCGGTTTGCCGCCATCGTTGGAGCCCTGTTCCTGACTACAGCCCATGCCACTGGCTAGCCTCTGCCGCCAAAAGCAACGACGGCATTTTTGCAAGCCGACTAGTTTCCTCCCTCCACGGCCAGCTTGCTTCTTGCGCTTGAGACAGCGCAATGAAACTCACTCTCAGGCGCCATTCGCTCCTCCCTTCTGGCCATGGTCAAGATGCGGTATAAAGAGGTCTCGAAATCCCGTCATTCACCTTGATTCTTTCCTCATCCACTCGCAACCAACAACTCAGCAATCTCACTCACACCTTAATTTTTAATTTCTTCCTCCCGAGACACTCTCCAACCTTCAAGATGCAGTTCATCGTCATTGCCTCCCTCATCGCCAGCGTCCTCGCTGTGCCCGCCGACATGGCCCCTCGCAGCGGCGTCTGCCAGGACGGCACGCTCTACACCAACCCCCAGTGCTGCACCCCCAATGTCCTCAACGTCGCCTGCCTCGACGGCGGAGTCCGTAAGTCTTGTCCTCCTGGCTCTTCCCCTTCCGTCACCTCCCAGCAGTCTTGCCAGAGGTTAACTTTTGCCGCGTCCGACAGCCTCTGAGCAGCCCCGCGACGCCGAGCACTTCCGCCAGATCTGCGGCAGCGAAGGCAAGGGTGCCAAGTGCTGCGTTATCCCCGGAGTTGTAAGTGCCCAAATATACAATGCCTCAGCGCATTCTCTAATCGAGTTCAACAGGCCGACCAGGATGTTCTCTGCATCCCCGCCGTCTAGATGGAAAGCCGCTAGGTCTCGTTGCCACACTTCACCCCCCAGCTACGTCTTGTACAAAAACCATAGATAGTCATGTATCCACGCAGGTATTCGACGTCAGAATAGAAACACTGCATATTGCGCATACTTGGGATTTCTTTCGTTGGGATTCCGCTATTGCTTTTCCTTCTCTGGTTTCTTTCCATCCATGGCCAATTTTCGTCTCTCGTGCACAGCTCCCTTCTCTAGAATTTTTCCTCTGGCCAACTCCCCTTCCTCCTCCACGGCGCCATCTGTTGCTCCCTTGCCGGTGTACAACGGTGGCGGGCACGTCGCGTCGTCAAACAACCTCGCACGAAGCTCATACAACTCCTCCCGGCACAGCTTGAGCTTCTCCTGAATCGGCGTCCTCTCCTCACGCAGCGACTCCAGCTTCGCATCCCACCGATCCACTTCCTCCGTCACCACTCGGGCCACCGTCTCCAGCGCCTGTCCCGCCTCGTCAATCTCTTGGTAAAATATGAGGTCCGTAAGCGGCGCGTTGATGAAGCGGTCGATGCGGCCGCTGTGGCGGGCCTTGTTCTCGGGGTCAACCTGCGGCAGTACGTGCGCCATCACGCTAGGGTCGAGACGCTGCGCCGCCGCCATGCTCTGGTCGGCTTGTGCAAGGCAGCGCCGGATCTGCTCCAGCGTGCCACCCGTGGCCTTGTACGGCTTCTTCTCGGGCGTGCCTGGCTGTACCACGCCGGGCTTTGACATGTCGACGGCCAGGTTGATCGCCACATTGCCTATATTTGACAGGGTGCTGTCGAAAGAATTCTGGGCCGCTTCTAGAGCAGTGTTCAGAGCACGGCGGGCCGGAGCTAGAACCTCGCAGACATTATACGTATGCGTGATTTTGCCTTGGACGGCATCACAAGCCTGCGAATGTTAGAGTGACGCGCATTACAGCGGAGAGTACAAACGTACTTCTTGGAGCGCTGCTAACTCTGCTTCCATTTCATCTTCCTCCGGCCAATTCGGCGTTGGCCCATCAAAAACCTCCTCGTAAAAGCCGGCCAGCTGCACCTCTGCCTGGCGGTGCTCCTCGACCTGCTTGAGCAGAACAGACTTCTTCTTGCGCAGCGTCTCGACTTGCTCTCCGACCTCCTTGGCCGCCGCCTCGGCGCGCAGCTGCCACTCATACGCCTCGTAGTACTCAGCTTCCTCCTTCTTCAGCTCCGCGGCGTACTCAGCGCTGTGAAACAGCTTCCTGAGCTTGTTACCCTTGAGCTTGGTCCATTCCTTCTTTTCCCGCTCGGCCGCGTCCTTCATTTTCTGGGCCATCTCGGATGCGCTATCTTGATCATCGCCTATCGTTAATAAGTCTTGACGGGTCTGGTACAATGCGGCTTTTGCGTGCTGTGTTGCGTTGATAGTGTCCAGAATCTTTTGTCGGCGCGGAGCGGCAGCCAGGAAGCGATCGCCGCCGACTTTCACGGCCGCGACCAACCCTCCCGGGACCGACTTTTCTGGTTTCTTGTCCATATCCATAATCTCGTTTGGTTTCTGCAGTCAGGTTTACCATACGTTGGGCGTTCATGTATTTAAATAAGGCTGCCGCTGCTCTCCCCGTCAGCCTCACGAACGACGGAGGCCGCTACATTGTGCCTAACGGTAGACGCTAACCGTAATTATCGTCAACGCGAAGGGACGCGCGACAACCAAGGGACCGCGTGTGAGGATCAACAAATCATATGCATGTGTTTCTCTGTAGTCTTGTCGTCGTGATATAAAATCAAAAATTACTTTTTTCTGCCAGTTTCGCTCAAACAGGTGCAAGCGAAGCCTGTCTGTGTCGTTGACAGTTCTTCCAACTCAGTCCGGCTTCCAGACCTGGGCTTCACCCCTGGCGTACGCTACCAAGGCGTTGACACTGGTTTCGCTGGAGACGATATGCGAGTGCCAAAAGTAATGACGTCTTGCTCCTTCAACAGGCACAATAAGATGGTAAGAGAATCCGAGTGCATAAGCTATCGGCTATTTTTAGAACCGTTATTAGTTAGGCAGCTTTATATCCGTGCAACCTCGGAGCTTCCACCAACCCGAGATTGTTCTTTTCATCTCCGGAAAAAACCAAGATCAATCGGAAAATCCGATGTACGAGTAAAAGTGTGGTCCCAAGTCACGGGCTCATTTTACAGAATTCATCTCTATTTGCTCTTCATGTTTGGCAGGTCATGCGGGCACATTATTCATGCCGGACCCACATAGGATCTTATCCATCTGATAAATTTCGCTCATCCGAAGACCCCGTCTTCACAACGACATGATCCGTGTCTGACGCGCCTCGACAGGAAACACGCGCTGCAACGCTCTACCCCGCATGAGAATGGCAAGATGAACGGTTTTTCGGCACTCGCACTCCTCAGCCTGCTGGGGCGTGCCGCCGCCGCCGCCGCGCGTGCCGGCACCAACACCTCGGCGTGGGCCGATGACGGCCCGCTGTGCCTGCAGTCCTGCAGGAACAGCCTGTGGCGAATACCCTTTGGTGACGTTCCCGAAGGGACTGTAGGGGCGCAGAAGTCTTGCACGAGCCGACTAGAATTACGCTCGACATATCTCTGCTTGAGCCTGTACTGCCTGCCCGAGGCGCGGGACCAAGCCTACGGAGAATTGTATGAGACATGTCTCGCGCAGGTGGGCGTGGACATTCCGCCGCTCGACATTGTCGCCGGGTATACGCGGGAGCAGATTGACGAGATGGAGCGCGTGCGCCAGGGCGACACATTCGCACCGGGCGACAAGGTTGATCGATTAAAGATTCCAGACAGTGCCCTCTTTGGGGCGTGGTTCACGACTTTGGTAAGGCCACGGGTCGGACCGGGAGCAAAAAGAGCATGAATCGAGAGCTAACGAGTCTGCAGGATGCATACAAATATGTCAAATACTATCATACCAGCTACGGGTAATTATTGAAAAGCTGTCACCGCTGATTTGGCGGCTAACATACGCATAGCTTCGCCGTCATGTGGTTCTGGGTCCTTGTGATCGCATTTGGCGCCGGATACCGGCTGTTCACAGCCATTGCGTACAAGCTGAGCCACAAAGTCCCGCAGACGCGTGCCACCGGAGTTTACGGCTCGTTGACTCGATGGCTGCAGCGAAAGGTCATTCTCCCTGCGACATTCGGCCATCGCTGCGCGCAGAGCATCTGGTGGTGCACCATCCCGCCACGCGTCCAAACCCTCACCCTGGTCGTCTTTGCCGTGATCAACATTATCTTTAGCGTCCACGGTTATCGTCTAACCAGCGTGAACTTGTAGTAAGTGTAGCTTTTCCACTGCGAGCAGCGGCGATTGCTAATCTTGACAACAGCTTTGGAACAGCCGAGCACCAGATTCTCCGCTACGTCTCGGATCGAACGGGTATCATTTCGTTTGCCAATTTCCCCGCAATCTGGCTCTTTGGCATGCGCAACAATTTGGCCATGTGGCTGACGGGCTGGGACTTTGGCGCTTACAACAATTTCCACCGCTGGGTGGCACGGATATCGACCGCGCAGGCTGTGGTGCACTCTGTCGGCTATACTGTCTTGATCCTGAGACAAGGTGGCTGGGCATATTTCGCACCGTACTGGACAAAGTGGTGGTGGTGCGCCGGCGAGATTGCGACTGTCGTCATGTGTCTGTTGCTCGCGTGCTCCGTGTACTGGATGCGACGGCAAAGGTATGAGCTATTCCTCATCCTGCACATCGTCATGTCCGTCATTATCCTCGGCACCATGCTTGGCCACGTTTCTATCTTTGGAGGCGTGTACGACGGCCCGTTTTGGACTGCCGTTTTTCTCTGGGCCCTGGACCGAGCGATGCGCCTCGGTCGTGTGTTGGTGTTTAAGCCCAAGTCGTGGTCGACACCGGCGTCTGTGACGTACGATGAGTCGTCCAATATTGTACGGCTGCAGATTCCCGCGGAAGAACGAATATACAAAGTCCGCCCGGGGACATTTTACTACCTGGCTGTGCTCGACGTGGCACGCAGCTGGGAGAGCCACCCGTTCACAGTCGCAACTGTCTGCCACGGGGCCCAAGCTGAGCAGGCGCCGCTGCTCCCTTCAGCCACTGAGCCCCAGGACATGGACGAAACAGAAGGCAAAATTGCGTCAGAGTCAGCCTCCATGACATTTCTCATCCGACCGTACGACAGCTTCACAGAGCGCCTTAAAGTGTTGGCGAGCACGAAGCAAGAGCCGTCAACAGTCCGCGTGCTGGTGGACGGCCCGTACGGAAACACGCTACCTCTGGAACGGTTCAGCCATGTTTTGTTCATTGTAGGCGGTAGCGGCGTCGTGTTGCCGCTCTCGTACCTCGACCTCTTGACGAACCAGGCCCAAAATCAGCCATCAGTGGACATTCACTGGGCTGTGCGCGAACCGGCTTTTGCCAGAGACGTGCTAATCAAAGACATGGCCGGCGCGCTGGCCAAGGAGACCATGTCTGTCAATATTTATGGCCCCTCGCGCGGCCACAATCTTTTGCAAGAGGTTTCCAGCCAAGTGGAGGAACATTTTGGCCGTCCAGACGTTCACAGCATTGTGGCGTCCAAGATGGCCGAACCCGATATTGAGAGTCTCGCGGTGGTGGCCTGCGGCCCTGCTGGTATGGCTGATGATGCGAGGAGAGCGGTTGTTGATGCATTGGAGCACGCTCCGTTTGACATACAATATTATGAAGAGCATTTCACTTGGTAGCGAGATTGGATTATACATATAGAAATCGCCACATCACATGCATACTAGACTAGCATTTATCGATCAAGCATAAATAACCGACATACGGGCTCAGACTGCACGTGGACACACTCCGTTCATGGTTATATCTAGGCAGCCGCCGTGGTCAGGAGCGGCTCATCCTTGTAGTCAATGTCCCTGTCCAGAGCACTCCCCAGCACCAGCCCATAATGCACCAGCTTCATTCCCTGGCTGCCCCGGGTCGGCCACGTCTGCCGCGTAAACGCGGCCATCATGTCGAGGCCGTTGTGCAGGGCGCCGCTCGTCCAGAGCTTGCCGTCCTGGACGTAGCGCTTCTCGACCCAGGTGGCGTCGGGCGCGGCGGCGCCGAGCTGCGGCAGCATGAAGCGTGGGCCGGTGACGGTCTTGTGCGCCACGAGGCCGGCCTCGACGGCGACGAGGATGCCGCCGCAGACAGTCATGAAGGCTGAGCAGCCGGCGTAGGTTTTCTGGATAAACGCCCGCTCGGTGTCCGTCAGGTGGTAGTCGATGTGGTGGGCGCCGACGAGGACAATGTCCAGGGTAGGGCAATCAGCAAAGGAGTCCTGCATAAGTGCATTAGCGAATAACCTTTATTTGAAACATGTGGCATCGGGATCGTTATACAGTTGGAGTGACGTTGAGACCACTGCTCAGCTGTCGAATGTCCTTGGTGCCGTTCTCAGAGACCCAGTGAAACTCAATCGGTAAGCCCTGCTTCAGCAGCGGCTCCGGGATGAGCGAGGGCATGGACTCGATGAACTTTTCGCTCATGCCATGGAGGATATCGACGGGCACGACATCGAGCGCCTCCGTGACGCTGCGCGTGTAAGTGCTCGTGTTAGCGGAGATGGAGCGGACGGGTGGGTCAGCCGGCCGAGGGAGACGGACCTGTTCATGAGGACAACGCCAACGTGGATGGTGCGAGTGGGCTCGGAAAGGTTAAAGTCGGACATTGTCAAGAATTCTGTTATTTTGATCAATTTGATGTTTTTTTTGTCTTGCTTGTTCCAGTTCTAATTATCATTGGTATTGTGCAGCATTCCGCGGCTTCTTATACAAGGACACTCGAAACTCGGATCCGGGCTGCATCGGAACTAAGACAGCCCTGTGCACGAGCTCATTAAGCCGCCATTGGCTCAGGCCTAGTTCTCACTACGCGTCCCGGGCAGTGCGTCGCCCTATGAGGAAATGGAGGAAGCAAACGACCACTCAGTTCCGAAGTCTCAAGGACAACTGTTGTCGCTCGTGGATTGGGCTGACTACTTGCGCTGCATGCCACGAGCCACGGTGCGGTCTGGACCTTATTGTTAGTCAGCCTTGACACCACAGACATGAATTTTAGAGTCAAGGTGTCTATTCCAGCATTACATGACTATCTACGGCTAAGCTGACCATATTGTCCTGAATTGTGCTGCGGCTTGGTAATTAACTCCGTGTGCGCCGCGTCGGTGACTACGCTGACAGGCCTTGTTAGATGCTGATTGGCCGAGAGGGCAAACAGAAGCGCTAGACTTGATCGGGAGATTGACTCGCCCGTCGAAAATTGCTGGTTTGGGAAATGTGCTTCGGGCGAGATTATTCTGAAGACTGCAATCGAGAATTGCGATGCGGATATACGGGACATAAAAAAGTTGACGTCCATGTATATAAGAGCTCTGTTGTTCCTTTAGCATCTGGTTATCTCGTCATCACTCAATCAATCTAATTTAAATCAATCAAGTTACGACATAACCTGTCCAAACCAATCTTCTTGGCCGCCATAGTCCCACGTTACTGCACTACTACGCACCTACATTACAATGGCTCAGTACGCCAAGAACCAAGCCGCTGGCTTCGTGAACCGCATCAGCAGGGTTGCCATCATTGGTGTAAGTGGTTTACTAAATCTTTATACTGTACACGCATTGACTCATAATAGGCCGGCGGTAATGTTGGCAAGCACATGACTGAGGCCCTCCTTCAGACCGGGAAGCACACCGTCACTGCCCTCACCCGCATCAGCAGCAAGAGTACTCTACCGGAGGGCGTCATCAGAGCCCCCGTCGACTACGCCGACGAAGAGTCCCTCGTCAACGCCCTCAAAGGCCAACAATTTCTCATCGTATCCTTGTCCGTGTCGGCCGGTGCTGCCGCCGAGACAGTTGTCATGTCCGCCGCAGGCAAGGCTGGTGTTCCTTGGGTAATGCCTACCTGCTACGGCACCGATATTGAGAACAAGAAACTCATGGATGAGAATATGACGGGCCGCGGTGTGTTTGCCAACATTGCTGCCGCGGAGCAGAACGGCCTGTCGTGGACAACAATGAACTGCTCCTTCTGGTACGAGTTCTCGCTCTCGAGCCACAATTGCTACGGCATCGACATTGTGAACAAGTCTGCCGTTCTGTTTGGCGAAGGCGACGTGCCCATTTGCACGTCTACTTGGCTGCAGTGCGGACGGGCCGCGGCGGCGTTTCTGAGCCTCAAGGTGCTCCCCGATGACGAGCATGACAAGGATGTCACCATGTCGCAGTGGCGCAACAAGCCGCTCTTTCTCACGAGCTTCGTAGCCTCGCAGCGCGATATGCTGGACAGCGTGCACAAGGTGCTAGGCACAACGGACGCGGAATGGACGATTACAAAGGTCAGCCCGCAGGAGCGGTACGATGCAGGCAGGAAGCTGCTCGGGGGTCCGGAAGGCCACAAGGGGTTCGCGCATTGTCTGTACACGCGCACATTTTTCAAGAATGGCGGTGGTGATTTCCAGGACAAGGTGGTGAACGAGAAGCTAGGTCTGCCGGACGAGGACATGGAAGAGGCGACTCAGAGGGCGGTAGACATGGCACTCAATGCGGGCGAGTACGAATACTCCAAGGGTGCCCACTAGGGGTGGAAGTGTTTGCAACTATGCGCTTAAACGGAAAAAATGCCATCTTTTGTGACTTTGCACAGAAATGTCTTATCGTGATAGCTAGTGTGAGGGAATTAAGATGCGTAGCGTGGCATCTTGTTGAGCGGCATGGAGAGGCGTGGTATATGGAGGTCTCAACATCTGATTCCACTGCGCGAGCAACAAAATCAAGAACTTTGAAGCAAGAAGTATTCGAGGCTCTTGATATGATCCGTTGTGAACGCTGAGACGAGCTCTAACCTGATGAAAGAACGATATCTGTGACAGTTGTATCTGCTGCAGGGTAAGTCGAGAAGAAGAGGATTAAAAACGGTGACATCAGACCGCTGAGATGGAGCCCCACAGCGGACAGGCCACCGAAGCCAACGGCGAAAAACCGCTAAAAGCTGCGGCCACAGTTGGTCTGGGCCTTCCGTGCTCCCTGTAACGCCCTGTAGATAGGGCCATGTGCTTGGGTAACATGGACCATTTCCGGAGCACCATCGTCGATGCAAGTGCGCCGCACGGCTGGTTCGGAGCATTTGCCCCTCGGTTGCTGCCGCTGCCCAACAGTCCATACAATCTCGACAAACGGCCAAGGGCAATTGCTCTTTTTTTTTTCTTTTTCCCAGTGTGCCACACCAAAAGTCGATGCTCCTAAAATTCTCGCGATGCTTCTCATCTAAGCCCTCAACCCTCCTGCCATCCAGTCTTTCACTGCGACCTGCCTTAGTTTGACAGCCCACCTGTCGATCGAGACGTCATTCTATGCAAGCCCTGCAAGCTAGGCTCCCAGCACCCACAGCCTAACTACCTACCTACCTAGTCACCGCGGGGCAGCGTTGCTGTTGTCCGCGCCTTTTCCTCCTCCATCATGAGCCCGGGCACCATGACGTCTCGCGAAGTTTTTCTGCTGCAGCTCAACGACGATGGCTCGCCCAATGTCGCCGGCGAGTACATCTACCTCGCCCCAAAGTCCAAGGACCCCGTCACTGTCCGCTTCGTGATTGAGGGCGCCTCCTCCATCTGCCGCCATGGCAGCCTCTGGGTCAACATCCCCGACAAGGGCCAGGAATTCCGTCGCGACAAATTTCGCGAGTTTCCGTGAGTTTCCCCATAACTGAGATCAAGGCTGCGCAGTGTCAATTGGCTCGTCTCTTACATTCTGAAGCTTGAAACCCGACTTTAATCGGCCCATCGAGATATCCGTCCCCATCTACGAAGCTGGCGCTTTTGCCTTCTACACCACCTACGCCGAGCTACCGGACCTACAACCGACCCTGGATGCTAGCGCGAAGCAGTCGCTCAAGCAAACCTCGACCTACTACATTGATGTTGCTCCTCGTCTGACTCTGGACGGCCGCGCTCTGCCGCTCCCGGCGCTCTCCGTTTTTTCCATCATAAGCAAATTCATGGGCCGCTATCCCCAGGATTGGGAGGCCCATCTCGGTGGAATCAGTGCCAGAGGCTACAACATGGTTCACTTCACACCTCTGCAAGTTCGTGGCGAATCCAACTCCCCCTACAGCCTCTACGACCAGCTAGGCTGGGACCCGACTTGCTTTCCCAACGGCGAGTCAGACGTGCAGCGCATGATCGACAGCTTGGAGAAGAAGCACTCGCTACTGAGTTTGACCGACATTGTCCTCAACCACACCGCCAGCAACACACAATGGCTGCAACAACACCCTGATGCAGGCTACAATCTTGCTACCGCTCCTTGGCTCCAATCTGCCTACGAGCTCGATACCAAGCTCCTGGAGCTAAGCGACAAGCTCGAAGAGCTCGGATTGCCGACGGACCCCAAATCTGGAGACGATATTCTCAAAATCATGGAAGCTGTAAAGGACAAGGTCCTTGCAGAGTTGCGCCTCTGGGAATATTATGTGCTGGCTGTTGATTCCAATGCCGACGCTATTGTGCAAGCTTGGATGGATGGAGAGACTTTTGCTCCGCCTAAAGAACAAGACGAATCATTTTCCCTCAAAGGACTTGAAGAGCAAAAACTCAGCGACCAAGCTGCATTCATCAAGACATTTGGTCTCCAGGGCACTGCTCGCTTGGGCGGGCGGTTCAGTCGGACTGTCGACCCCGCAGTCGGCGCAACTGTCTTATCATTTGCTCTTGGAAAGTATCAAAAAGACGGGCATTCCGCAAGCAAGGGCGGCGCTAGAGCAAAAGTGACACAAATTTTGGATACGCTGAATGTTCCGTTCTACGAAGAGTATGATACCGATATAAAGGAAGCTTTGGAACAGCTGTTTAACCGAATCAAATATGTCCGTTTGGACGACCACGGGCCCAAGCTTGGCCCAATCAACAAAGAAAATCCCTTGATTGAAAGCTATTTTACGCGTCTGCCGAAAACGGAAGCTACTTCCAAGCTGAAGCCTGAGGAAAAGGCCCTGGTCAACAATGGCTGGGTCTGGGGCGGCAATGCGCTGATTGATCATGCCGGCCCTGAGTCAAAGGTTTACCTACGCCGCGAGGTCATTGTCTGGGGTGATTGTGTGAAGCTTCGTTATGGCTCCAAACCAGAGGACAGCCCCTGGCTATGGGAGCACATGACCAAATACGCTCGTCTACTTGCCAAGTATTTCGTCGGTCTACGCATCGATAACTGCCATTCAACTCCCATTCACGTCGCGGAGCACATCCTTGACGAGGCCAGAAGAGTGAGGCCAGACTTGTATGTTGTTGCTGAGCTATTTTCTGGCTCTGAAGAAACAGACTACATCTTCGTCAAGCGCCTTGGTCTCAGTTCCCTCATTCGCGAGGCTATGCAAGCATGGAGCACTGCAGAGCTGAGCCGATTGGTGCACAGACACGGTGGCAGGCCTATTGGCAGCTTTGAGGTTGACGAGGTCTCTACCACGGATACAACTAGCGGCAAGGGCAACATGTCACGAGAAATCATCAAACAAATCAGACCTACACCAGTGCACGCCCTTTTCATGGACTGCACCCACGATAATGAGACCCCGGCCCAGAAACGAGACGCCCGGGATACTCTCTCCAACGCCGCTCTGGTCAGCATGTGCTCGAGCGCCACTGGCAGCGTCATGGGCTACGATGAAATCTACCCCAAGCTCGTGGACCTCGTCAATGAGACCCGCCTCTACACGTCGGAATCATCGCGATCTCCACCTCAGGGCACGACTGGTAACAACGGCATTGGTGGCGTCAAGAAACTGCTCAACCAGATTCACACTTTGATGGGCAAAGACTCGTACGACGAAACCCATATTCACCATGAAGATCAATATATTACGGTACACAGAGTTCACCCAGAATCGAGAAAGGGTTACTTCCTTATTGCACATACAGCTTTCCCTGGCTATGGAAATGGCCGAGGATCCATTGCTCCGGTTGAGCTCAACGGAACCATGGTGCAGCACCTGGGCAGCTGGATGCTAGAGGTTGATGCAAGCGAGGGCGCAACGACCAAGGCAACCGACGATGACAAGTATCTTCGAGGCCTGCCCAGCAAGGTAGTCGGTATTACTGGCGTTGATGTTGAGCAGAGAGGAGATGATGCCATCATTACAGTTCGGGAAAAGTTCCCTCCAGGAAGCATCGCGCTGTTTGAAACGTGGATACCAGCGGCCGAGCATTCGGCTGGTCTCGATACATACGTCACATCAGGCGCCGATGAGGCGTGGAAGAATCTCAACCTTATCGACCTCAACTTCTTAATGTACCGCTGTGAGGCAGAGGAACGAGACGCTACTGATGGTGCAGATGGCGTATATGATATCCCTGGCCACGGCAAACTTGTCTACGCCGGTCTACAAGGTTGGTGGAGCATCCTGAAGAACATCATTCAGAACAACGACTTGGCCCACCCTCTTTGCCAGAATCTCCGAGACGGTCCCTGGGCTCTCGACTTCTTTCGAGGAAGAATCGAGCGACAAAGCAAGATCGCCGGCCAAGAGAGACTTACTGCGCCGGCAAAGTGGCTCAAGGACAGATTCGATGCAATCAAAGCCATCCCCAGCTTTTTACTGCCTCGCTATTTTGCATTGGTCATAAGAACCGCTTATCACGCTAGTTGGAACAAGTCACTTGCACTCATGTCGCCCAGCATCGAAAAGAGCCAATGGTTTCTCCAGAGCCTGGCCATGGTCAGCGTTCAGCAAACCGGACTCGTCAAGTCTGCCTCGCTCTGGCCAGAGAAGAAAGTCCCGTCCATTGCCGCTGGTCTACCCCATTTTGCGGTTGAATGGGCAAGATGCTGGGGCCGAGATGTGTTCATCGCTATTCGTGGCCTATACCTCGGCACAAAGCGTTTTAGCGAAGCTAAAGAGCACATTCTTGCCTTTGCTAGCGTTTTGAAGCATGGAATGATCCCCAATCTGCTCAGCAGCGGAGATGCGCCACGATACAACTCCAGAGATTCTATCTGGTTCTTCCTGCAAACCATTCAGGACTATGCGCATCTGGCGCCTGAGGGCCTGGACCTGCTCAAGGTCAAGGTACCGCGTCGCTTCCTCCCCTACGATGACACCTGGTTCCCGACGAAAGATGCTCGCGCTTATTCCAAGGAGAGCACAATCGAGGAGGTGATCCAGGAGGCTCTTCAGAGACACGCGACTGGCATGAAGTACCGCGAAGCCAATGCTGGACCCCAGATCGACTCGCAAATGACGGACCAGGGATTTAACCAGAGCATCCATGTGGACTGGACGACAGGTATCATTTTTGGTGGTAACCAGTCCAATTGCGGCACATGGATGGACAAGATGGGTGAAAGCGAGCGCGCTGGTTCCAAGGGCGTTCCTGGAACGCCTCGCGATGGCGCCGCCATTGAGATCACTGGGTTGCTTTACAGCACTGTCAAGTGGCTGGCTGGTCTACATAAAAATGGCAAGTTCGCCCACGAGGGCGTGAAGAAATCGGACAATGAGTCGGTGTCTTATTCCAAGTGGGCTGAGCTGCTCAAGAGTAATTTTGAGCGCTGCTACTACGTTCCTCTTTCTCCAAGCGACGACAGCAAGTACGAGGTGAACCCCAAGGTTGTCAACCGCCGTGGAATGTACAAGGACTTGTACAAGTCTGGCAAGGAATACGAAGACTACCAGTTGCGCGCCAACTTTCCCATCGCCATGACGGTTGCGTCAGACTTGTTTGATAAGGAGCATGCTCTCCAGGCGCTGTGCCTGGCAGATCGCGTGCTGCGTGGACCAACGGGCATGGCGACGCTGGATCCAAGCGACCTCAACTACCGGCCATACTACAGAAACAGCGAAGACAGCGACGACTTTGCGACGAGCAAGGGCCGCAACTACCACCAAGGACCGGAATGGCTGTGGCCGACGGGTTTCTTCTTGCGTGCTCTGCTCAAGTTTGACTTGGCGCGGCGCCAGACCGCTGAGGGCCGGATCGAAGCGTTCCAGCAGGTTACAAGGCGCTTGGCCGAGTGTAAAAAGATGATTCGAGAGTCGCCCTGGGCGGGCTTGACGGAGTTGACGCAGAAAAACGGAGAGCATTGCCCCGACTCAGTAAGTTTAGCTTTCTTCTGGTGGTCTCGTGCGTGGCGTGTGGTGCGAGTCCTGCCCTCCACCACACGCAATAGGGATGCCAGCTTTGGCATGTTTCGCCGCAATGACGATACAAGTTCTTCTGATGGCGATTATTTTCCCGGCGAATCGTGATGCTAACAATAATTTCTTCAACAGAGTCCTACGCAAGCATGGTCTGCAGGCTGCCTGATTGACCTGTACATGGATGCGCAGGAGGATGCAGGGCAGCAATGATGCACGAAGTGACGGAAATTTGGCAACTCTGTTGGGAGCGAAGCATCTGGGAGCTGCGCACGACAAAAATCACATAGAGAGCATTGTTTTTAATAAATTTTATCCGTATTGATTTATAATTGTTATCCAAAGAACAAGAGACCACGTAAAGGAAAGGAGGGAGCAGACTCCACAAGTCTGGGTCTGGGATACTCCATGCTCGCAAGGGTCTCTACGTTTCCTGGACTGCTTTCTCGCCTCCTCTGGCACAAACGTATGTATATATGTAAACAGCGAATTCAAAACTGCAAAGGACAAAATCAATGGAAAGAGCAAGCGCAGCGCCAAAAACTCCACGTCTCTTTTGTGTATGGCCCTGATGGCGGACATGTAAAAGCGTCTCAAGGGAACCGGAAGCGCGAAAAAAAAAACGGAAATGTGACTGGAGCCATGTACGGACCGAACATCGGTATCAAAGATGTGTGTTGAGGGATGAATTCGGTCGAGATGAGGGTGGTTAGACGCGAAGAGAGGTACAAGGATCGAAAAGATGCCGACCAAGGGAGTGGTGGTCCGCATCGGCCGATCCTGGGAAACCTGATACAGAGTTGTTTCGCTTCATCAACGGCAAGCCTCTGTCGCCAGGTGTTGAACAGAGTAGTGGTTATTCGACGCTCAGGGTACGGCGTGATGGCGAAAACAGTACTGTGCTACCCATGGCGTAGGTGCAGGAAAACAAGGCAGAAAAGCGATGCAAAGGCGTGTCGAGCCGTCAGCAGTGGGAATCAGACACGGTCGAAAAGACGCAAGTGATGCAAGAAAAGACAAGCCAAACTAGATATTCTCATGGGAAAGTGAAAACATCAACTTCACGTTCTCGACGTGACTGTCCACTTCTTCTTTTGCTTGGGCTTCTCCGCCGACTCAAACGACGGGTAGGCAGCCTCGGCATTGCTGGAGTAAGTGATGGGAGCACCCGAGTCGGACTTGGGCACAGTATTGCCGGGGCCCCAAGATGGTCGGGAAGCCGAGCCGGACTGCTTCTGGCCGAGCGAGGTCTGGCGATCCTTGCGGCGGAGGTAGCGGCGGCGCCAGATGCAGGCGCCGATCCAGATACCAGCAATGGCGACAATTAGAACAACGAGCATGATGACCCATTGCCAATGGTTTGAGATCCTGCCAGCAGTCAGTTACATGATACTTGGACAGTCTAGTTGTATCGAGGCTGAGACTCACCAGTCGCCGCTCTTCTGGCTGCTGCCACTAGAGGAATTTCCTGAACTTGAGCCTTTGGTCGTGGTTGTCGCCGAGCTGGTCGATCCGCCGGTGGCGGTAACATGGCAGAGGCTGCCGAACCACTTGGCGACCGAAGCCTGGCCGCCCTGCTCAGCAGAGCAGACGTCGTTGCAGACGGCATCGGTGGCGGTGGATAGGGCAATGACGTTTTTGTTGATACAGAAGCAGGACTCGTAACCGGAGACAGGGCCAGAAGGGATGACGGGGGGAACGCAGTTGGCGTTGGCGTCGTAGAGGGCCTTGCAGGAGACGGCACATGCGGGCAGCTTGTTGCGGTCGGCAAAGGGCACGATGGTGGTGACGGGACCTTGGTCGGCTAGGAAATAATTAGCATAGAGTCATAGATTGACGTGACCACGTATCCTCGGAGGAAACATACCCATTGTGCTTGATTTGGTAGATGTATATGTGTAGTGATGGAGGGTCGTACACGCGGCGAATTAGGAAGCCAGTAGAATTTGCGGACCTGACAGTTTCGGGGGTCCAGCGAGCGGCAGCGAAGAAGTCCGGCGGCGCAGCAGATCGACAGAGGGATGGGAAACGAAGGTATCGCTACTATAACTGGCTCTAGGTGTCGCAAAGTTTAGCTGACGCAGTAAAAGCGAGTCTGAGCGGCGGACGATATCGAAGAGATTGTTTGGCAAGTGGGCGTGACGGAAGATATGATTGCGCGGGTCGGATGTTGTTGTCGGTAGTGTCTCAGATAGACCACTTCACCAGCGGCTAGCAGGAAAACGAAGCCGCAGAATAAAAATACGCTGGTTCCAGACACTAGCGACGGATTCGTATCGAGGTTGTAGGTACGATGAGGGATAATTTTTTGACGAAGACGGATTTTTCTTGGCCGTTGATTTGATGAACGGTCTTGGCCGGTGAGAGCGTTGGATGTTTGTGAAAGCGAGCGGTGGCGGTTTGGGCTCTGAGCGCGGTGCGGTATTATTCTTTTCGGGCCGCAGCAGGCTGCAAACAATGGGGACGTGCTGCTCTGTCGCAGAACGCGAGAGGTAATTCTGACGGGGGCGGCCGGGCGGGTGAGAAATGACAGGGCGAAAGAGGCGATGTGTTTGGCGTGTGAGAATGTAGGAAGGGGATGAATGAGGAGCGGAGAGGAGAGGGATTGGAATGGAGAAAGGCGACTGACTGAAGGAGGATTAGCGGATGAGGAATCCCAATCCTGGAACGGACGGATCTGGGCGACCTGGCAGTGGCTGTAGTGGCTGCTAACGGGTCGAGCGGTTCTGGCAGTGCAGGTTTTAGGGCCGCCGGTGGAGAGTTTAGTGGCTTTTAGTGGTGTTTTTTTGTGGTCTGTCGGCGGGTTCGCCAGCTGGCTTTGCTGGCTTTGGGCCAAGACCGAAAAAAGAAGGCGGTTGGAGAGCACTAACGTGCGGTACGTCAGCCGCGGGCTGCACGTCGCCGAGGGGCATGTACCTCTGGTTATTAATGCAAATACGGACGCCACACAAGGCTTGCCGGCCTTCCTTGGCGTCCATGTTGTGGCTGCACGTGTGCAAGAATGACAGATACAAACAATCTAGAAAACAACTAAATACGCAAATAAAACAAAAGCGTTATGGATTATTTTGTCCATTTGTTGCCAGATGGTGAGTAAATATAGTATCCCGTCCCGCTCGTACCTGCAGCGATGGAGGCCAGGCTGGGGTCGCTGACAGGCAGCCCCCCCGACCGACATGGGGACACGCAGCGTGCGATCGCAAAAGATCTGCACCGGATTGACGTATTCCTTCCTGGCCTGATCCCACCCAGGGTCAAAAGTTGAATTTTTTGTGAGCTTGCCGTTGAAAATGACAGACCACTTGACAAACAGGGGTACGAGCGGTGGTCGTGTCAGTGACCGTGGAGGAATGCAGACTTTTTGCTCTACCAAAACAATAAGAAAAAAAAAGGACCCATACTTACGAGAAACACGTACGAATACCTGCAAAAGAGCGCCGGAATACGAGAGACGATATAGGTCACACACATGCCACAAGCCAATTATTAGACCAAGCCTCGCCTGCAGCCAGCCAGCCAGCCCGTCTGGGCAGGGTGGTTGGTGTAAAGGGGCAGCCATAGCTTGCGTCATGCAGCTCGTCTCGCCCAGTTTGCCAACAATAACGTGCATCTTTTGAAACAACATTTACTTTTTTTCTTGCTCTCGACACTTTTCTTTTCATTAGGTCGTTTCGCTCCTGGAGGACTGTGAATTATGGCGCCATGCCCACTGTCGCCAAGTGCTTTTAGCGGCCTATAACAGACCAAGGAGCCTTCTGTACAGCTGCTCTTTCAGTGGCCCAGCCCATGCACCATCCACTTTATCCAATATCAAAACACGAGCAACATGTGCATGCCTTCGCTGGCTATGGCCCACAGGTAATAAAAGTAAAAGTAAAAAAAAATAAAAACGACAAAACCCCATTGTCTAGTATAGAGGGTATCGTGAGGTGACCGAGCATTGCTCATTCATCCTCAAGCCTCACATTTGTACCGCTGGTCACAATGTGTCGTCACTTGAGACCGTGGCACCTTTTGATCATGCACGCGCTAATAAACGGGTGGTGCGCAGCACTGCCAGCCAACTATCCTAGTTGATCTGCAGGGCCAGACATAATCGTGCGCCTTTTCCACCGGCCGAAGAACTGAATCAAAAAAGCATATTACAAAAAATAAAAAATTCGCCTCTGCTCTTTTCCCCTGCAGCCGGCCTTTGCCCTGCCGCACACTGCTTCGGCATCCCACCCAAACTCCTTCCAAGGCTCGTTGAGCGGACTGCGCTTCTTATCAAGTGGTGCGCCTCTTTTTCGCCTGCTAATTTCCGACCACATGCACGTCTCCCCACGAGCTCCATATTGAATCATGGCAGAGTCGGCTTATGGCCCTGCACGCTGCCCTGATACATTGAAGTCTAATCCTCCACCTGGCCATCGTGACATTGCCTGACCGTGGCAGTGACTATCGCCAACCCGTAATAAACACGCCGCCGGATGCTCTATTCCTGCCATGCTCTAGTCTCTTGCTTTCGGGAGATGCTATATGGTCTCGCCCGAGACATGGCCAACGGGACCTGCCGCAGGCCTCCCTTCTTTGCGGCGTCGACTAAGTAGCACTACCAGTATCCGTATACCCTGGGTGGTTCGATGCTAGCTAATAATAGCACTAGCTGGTGCACGATAATGAATGGCGTCAATTGAAGAATACAACAGTCAACCTGCTTGTGTCGATTTCCAATTCGCCTCCGCGGTACTGCGTGCTGTGTGCGTCAGTGACATTCAGATAATGGGTTAAATACTGGGGCTGTCAGGTACAGCTCGTGCCACTCATTCAACCCCACGACTTGGCGTTTGCAACCCACCGCCGGCCAAAGTACTGGCGGAATGAATTGCCTTTGATGCCATGTCACATTTCATTCTTGCACCAAACGTTGACCAGGGGAAGCTACATCATGGCCTTTCCATTTCCCAGCCAAGCAAGCTGGTGGCCCTACTAGCTCTCGAGCCAACCTCAGCATTTGGGGCCAGGTTTTCATGCCAAAGAAGGCTGCAGCCTTACTACAAATGCGTGCAAGTGATTGCGTCGATTCGAAGGTGTCCAAAGTTGCTCGCATGCAGAGCCGGGGGGGTTGTGGCGTTTACGGCGCCATGGACCGTCTGCAACCACGAAAATGCAACACGTCTCGACGAATTGGGATACATTCCGTAGCCTGTCACTGATTGAGCAAAATCTTTGCATTTGTAAATAGAAATTGCCAAAGTGCCACCATGTGCCATGGACGCACAATAACGAGTCGCTCAGCCTAAACTGCCAGCTCCTTATGTAAGCATGCAGACCGCCCCTCGCTGAGCCGTCTGCAGTGGCGACGGCTGTGCCTAGGTTCCGGCACGCTAGCAAGGTCTAGCTGCCTTACGTCACAAGACTATTTCCTCGACGGTTTGTCGTCGCTAGCCATCTCTTTGCACTGCAGTCATCCGGTCGATCGAGGGACAATATAGTCGCAACATCGAACAACTATTATCTCGTCCGCATCGCTGCATTCAACGTAGCTTTGCCGTGACCTCATCCCGGCCTGCCCGATCTTTCCGCCCCCGACATGCCACGCCATGCGTAACCACTCCGACGACAAGTGCACCGACGAGGACTGGGCTCGCTATGTATCGCCCGGTGCCAAGACCAAGGACCTTCAGGTCCAGCTCGCCCTCTCCCTGATACTCGGCGTCTCCGCCCTCGTTACCTTTTGCGTACGCTCTTCTCAACCTGTCGAGCTTTGTTCTATCGTTAACCAAGGAACAGCTTCTCCGTCCACGATGGCCAGCCCTTTACTCGGCGCGCAAGAGGCGCCTCCATCCCAACATGGACCTACCGACCCTCCCCAAGACCTTCTTCGGCTGGATTCCGAAGCTGTATCGCATTACAGAGGAGCAGGTGCTCACCTCGGCTGGCCTTGACGCCTTTGTCTTTCTTTCCTTTTTCAAAATGGCCATTCGAATCTTTTGTATCATGGCCTTTTTTGCCGTTGTTGTGCTTTTGCCCATCAACCACAAGTACCTCAATGAAGGATTCTTCCCAACCCCGCCTGATAACGGCGACAACGAAACATCGTACACCTACCATCCAAATTCGTACGCCTCGGTTCGGCTACCCTTCGGCGCCTATGGCAAGGGCGACGACGAGGACGGTGGCAAGGACAAGAGCCGGGAGCGAGCCTTTCTTTGGTCTCACGTGGTCTTCACCTACATATTCGTCGCCTTGACTCTTTACACCATCAACCGGGAGACGTTCCGCATCATCAAACTGCGCCAAGACTATCTGGGATCGCAATCAACTGTTACCGATAGAACATTTCGAATCTCTGGTATTCCTGCCGCTTTGCGATCCGAAGTCAAACTCAAATCCGTCATTGAGAAGCTCAGTATTGGCAGTGTCGAAACCGTGTTTCTCTGTCGTGACTGGAAAGAGCTGGATGCTCTTGTCGAGGAGCGAACGCGCTTGTTGAACCGACTGGAGACGGCTTGGGCTCGATACCTAGACTCGCAGCACCCACACGACAGAGAGCTGCCCCAGTCAGATGCACCGCCAGAATCAGAGAATTCTCTGGTCAGTGACACAGCACGAGAGCATGATGAAGAGTCGGGCGAGAACTGGGGTCTGCTCCGAAGCAACCCCGACCAGCCGCATCTCCGGCACGGTGTCCGCCCCCAGGTTGTCCTTCGTCATGGCTTTTTGGGACTTCGTCGGCAACATGTGGATGCTATTGACTACTATGAGGAAAAGCTGCGAAGAATCGATGAAAAGGTGGTTGCCGCGCGCAAGCAGGAATACGCTCCATGCGACATGGCTCTCGTCACCATGGACACTGTCGCCGCCTGCCAGATGCTCATCCAGGCCGAGATTGACCCACGTCCGGGTCAGTTCATGACAAAAGCCACCCCCTCACCTTCGGACATGGTTTGGAAAAACACTTATGCTCCCCGCGGCGTCCGTCGCCTCAAAGCCTGGGCCATCACCTTGTTCATCACCATTCTTACCTTGGTCTGGATCTTTCCTACCGCTCTCTTGGCCTCGTGGCTCAGCATTTGCACTATCCGTAATGTGATGCCCTCGCTTGCCGACTGGCTAGAGGACCACGAGATCATCAAGTCGCTCATCCAAAACGGTGGTCCTACACTCGTCGTCTCCTTGCTCAACATTGCTGTCCCATACGTTTACGACCTGCTCTCCAACCATCAGGGCATGATTTCCCAAGGTGACGTTGAGCTGTCTGTCGTTTCCAAAAACTTCTTCTTCACCTTTTTCAACACTTTTTTCGTGTTTGCCATCTCCAAGACGGGCTTGGACTTTTACTCTTCCTTGCAGGAATTGTTAAAGGACACAAGCAAGATTCCAGCCATCATTGCCGCTGATGTGGAGGCTCTCGGCAGCTTCTATATCAGTTTCGTCATGCTGCAAGGTATCGGCCTCATGCCCTTCCGTATCTTGGAAGTAGGCAGCGTCGTGCTCTACCCCATCTACCGATTGTTCGCCAAGACGCCGCGTGACTATGCCCAGCTACAGAAGCCGCCCAACTTTCAGTACGGATTCTACCTGCCGACATCGCTGCTCGTCTTCAACCTGTGCTTCATCTACAGCGCGCTGCAGGGTGGCCACATCATTCTCATCTTTGGCATCATCTATTTTGCGCTCGGCTACTTTACGTTCAAGTACATGTTGCTGTATGCCATGGACCAGCCGCAGCATGCGACGGGCGGCGCCTGGCGCATCATCTGTAGCCGTCTCGTAATTGGCATCCTGGTCTTTGAGGTAGTCATGGTCGGCCGAATTGCGTCCCTTGCGGCGTTTGTTCAATCCGTTTCCATTCTGCCGCTTCTTCCTTTTACTGTCTGGTACAGCTATTACTTTACACGACGCTTCGAGCCGCTCACGAAATATATTGCGCTACGCAACATCCGCGGGGCCGCAAGTGACGACGAAGCGATTGTTGATGATGGCCAGGACGAAGCGTTACCCAACGGGAACTCGACGGGCCGCCTGATGCGTCGTGGTAGCACCATGGACGAACTACGCGAGCAGGGGCTGAGCTTTGTTAACCCGAGCCTCGTGAGCCCGCTCCTGCAGGTGTGGATCTACAAGGAGCCGCCGCCAGTACCAGGAAGCGACGGTGAGACGTCCTCGCAGGCGGAAGAGTCGTCACACCAGTCGAGAGGCTCGTCGAGGGAGCCGAGGTTTGTTTTACCCAACGCAGATAGCTCATTGGGGATTGGCGAAGATAATGTGTGGACGGACTCGAGACAGAGGTAATGGAAGGGCGTGATGGACAGCTAGTATAGTTATTCCTTTGAGTGATACCATTCTGCACGCACGGAGCCAGTGGTTATACAAGACTAGAATGCTTATAATTTCCTATTCATCGACTTTTAATCCACTTTTAATCCACAACCGTACGTAATGGACATGTCTTTATGCACAGGTTCTCGATTTTCGGGGCGAGTCGCTCAAGGGAGTAGGTTGTCTTGCCGGCCTGAATGCGTGATTACTGCACACAATGTGAGCATGGGCTGGGAATGTACTCTGGTGTAGAGGCTCGGCAGCAAATTTAGCAGCTGGATACGAGAAAGCTATTCCTCGCCAAAGAAAAAAAAAGAAATAAGAGTGCAGTACGTCTGAGGTCCGAGTCGTGTAAGTCATACCGGCCGCCCTGACGAAGCACACACTGCAGCATGTCTGCGGAAGATGCACATATGTCGACGAAACAAGAAGGACGTGGTAGCATTGGATGAATCATTTCTCATTTCACGGCAAAGGCGAAAACGTCGTAGCATAGAATGAATCACCTGCACTAGTGGCGGGTTTTCCGCGCGCAAACTCCGCGCGTTTCGCGGAGGCCCGTCTTGACGAGCCGACTGTGCGAAAGAGACTGCCGAGTCTGTCCGCATGCCATTCCGCGACCCATCTCGCAAACTTACTACAATGGTGCAATCATATTGCATGATGATTACCTACATCTCCACTGACATGCCGACCCCCCCAAAACTCTCAACGGACGTGGTCCGCGCGGGGCCTTCTTACGCGGGCCATCGCGAAAGGGGTAGATCCGCCCGTCACTGCAAGAAGAGAGTTTGAACGCGGTCACGATGCAATGCACAGCCCTATTTTGTCGGTGAAATCCGTCCATGGAGGCGGTCCTTGGTCTGTACAGTGTGTAGCATGTGCCACTCACAAGTCGGAGTTTGGGGAGACGGTTTGGACACCCTCATCGGCGGGACTCTTGCAACGGCCACCGCCCACCCCCCATGCAAACTGGAGCGTGCATATATACGTGTATCGATGCAGGTGATGTGCCGTCTGCCGTGTGTGTCACCCGGTTAGAGTTTGCTTGTTAAGAAAAATAAGCGATGCGCTCGGCGTATGCAGTCGGAACGGCGTCGCGCCGATGTGCATGAAGAGCTGTGGAGCATGGACTTGGTACATACTGGTAAAAGTAGCCAACTAATAACTAACTAGATGAAAAGCGCAAAATGAAGGTGGGTAGTATCGCGGCCGTGGGCAGGCAGATCAGCTGCGGAGGAAGCCAACGAGTTTACAGCTACATGTTCTGCGCTTGCTTTCTGCATCGCTCCGGCCGAGGCGCTGAAAGAGCAAGATTGGGCTTTTTCGCGACAATTCTTAAAATAAAAATTGTCAACATTCCTGAGGCGGTCTCATCACGTTTGATGATGGACGGCAATACGCAGAGCCTTGATCTAGATCCAAAAAGGGGGCTTTTGCGGCTTAGATCCTGTGCCTCTTTTCTGGGCTGTTTGGCTTCGTACCCGTATTGGCCGCGCCGTCTCTGCTTTGGCTTTTCCCGGGGTTATGGCCGCTGCCGCCTCTCCCACCCCCTGGGGCGTCTTTGTACTGCGCCGAAACGAAGCCCGTTTTTTCTTGACCGCATCATCTAAACGACCTTTTACTATTGCCTTTTCTCTTTCCTTTTTTTCTCTCTTTGTTAGCAAAAGCCTCTACAGATCCGCAGCGTCGGAGCTGCGGCCAGACACATCCGGGAGCAGAACTTGTAACTACTAGTAGAGCACAAGAGAACTTGGCGGCGCGCCGGTAGTTGACATTGACTTTGACAATGTCAGCCCATGTTCAACGTCAACAGTTCAAGCCGTTCCCCATCGCGCAACGCACGCTTCCCGTTGGAACGACTTGACGTGGTGGGGGGACTGCTGTTCCTGATTGATGATGCACACGTAACCCGATGAAATTTGACAGCAAAGAACCAGGACCAATCCGACCAAGCGGCTCCGTTGAATTGGTCCTTTGTCTTGCCTTCCCTGAGGCTCTATACGCGTATATGGGTACGTGCAACTCCATAATTCCTGGCACGATCTCGCTGTCAATGGGCTTGATGATGGCGCTGCATGGCTGGACGGCCGGCTGACCTTGGCGCTTCTTCTCCATGTGAAGGCTGCCGCTAATTAGATGGCGCAGATTACATGAGAGGGTCTTCTTTTTTTCTACACTGCAAATCAAAAACCTGCAAAGAGTCATCGTCCGCGGTTCTATTGGGCTTCGCCGATACTGCACATGTGTGAAAGACGTGGCCCAACTCCGCCTGTCCAAAGGGAGGGATCGACCAAAGTGCCGGCGGCGGCGGTGTGGAGATGGCGTCGTCAAGTTTGTGTGGCTGAGAATTGCTCGTCTTCTTCTCTTTGTCCGCTCTTTTTTTTTGCTTTTCCGCGTAGCACTCAGATTCGGAGGAATCATTCTGCCCGGTCCATCAGCGTCGTGACGTCTCAGCAGCCATTCTTGTCGGCTCGTCTGTGAATGTTTGCCCGATGGCTGCGGCCGTGTTACAAAAGGGGGCAGGACGGAGGGGGCAGGGCCCATGCAACGTGCAAAAGAACCATATGACGTTTCTCAAGCCAAGCCCGTGGGAAAACTGGAATGCGGATGAGCTAAACAGCTTGTCCCTTTCTCCAAGCTAGACTTGCCTTGGTTCGGGCCGCCGAGTGAGTGGCAATCGCAAGACCACCGGACCACCCCTGCGCTCGGATGGCTCAATCAGTTAGCGTCGTCGACGGCGTAAAGACTCACTAGAAAGAAGGAAGAAAAGCTTGAATCTTTTTTTGCTTTCGACGGGCCAGTGGTGCAGACGAGATGAATCAGAGATGAGGCT
Source organism: Akanthomyces uredinophilus (assembly GCA_030778065.1). Classification (NCBI taxonomy): domain Eukaryota; kingdom Fungi; phylum Ascomycota; class Sordariomycetes; order Hypocreales; family Cordycipitaceae; genus Akanthomyces; species Akanthomyces uredinophilus. The sequence continues at coordinate 38,787 of JAPFRW010000231.1, forward strand.
GTCGTTTTCTAAGATTGTAAAATTCAACGTTGTTTAGGCGAATGGCGAAAATGTGAGACTCTCATTTACAGTCCTGTCCTGTCACAGCCAACTGCCCACGATGGGCAATTTGTTGCGCCCGCCACGACGTGCAATGGAGCGGGCCAATGTCCATCCTTTTCACAACTGCCATCCCAGCTCTGGGCTCGGTTCGTCGTGCCCCCATCTTCGGCCCCTCCCCAAGATTTCGGCGCGCCGGACATGGAGCGAGTGCGAGGCTAGTCACGGAGCGGAACCTGGAGAAAGGGGGGGTGTGTCATTTCTGGCACCTTGACTTGCCTCTTGGGAAGTGTGCTCGGTGTGTGAATCCTCCGTCCGACCATGATTTGTGTCTCGCCTGTGTAGCATTTGCCCATGTCTGTTAGTCTCTATATATATATAGCAGCATAGGCCCCTCCCAGTCAAACTAGAGGTTGTTTGTTGAAGACTTTATTCTATCTTCTTCTCGTCTGCCTGGATTTTCTGTCTCAGTCATTGGACTACCCGTCGGCCTATCAGAGATTCCGTGTTGCAATTATGATTGCTGGTCTCTTGAGCTACCTCGAGGCTTTGCCTCAGGAGGCCGCGCTCAAGCCGGTGCCCATCATCCTCGCCTCCATCATCGCCGCCGTTATTGCCGTCGTCTTTCGCGTCTCGACCGCCTCCAAGCTGCCCACTCTCAACCCCAAAGGAACATTTGAACTCTCGGACCGCCGAATCAAGGCCAATTTTCAGAAGAATGCTGCCACGCTGCTCCGAGACTGGTTCGCCAAGAACCCCGGCAAGCCCGTCGTCATCAACGGCGACATGGGTCCCATGACCATTCTGCCTCCGAACATGGCCAACGAAATCCGCAACGACCCTAGACTTGGCTTCATGGAGGTCACCATGGAGGTGCGTATCGTTCTTGTCACTGCCTTTCATGTTGCTGACATTAGCCCACAGGCTTTCCACAGCCACCTCCACGGTTTCGAGCCCTTCACCCTCGGCCAGCATGATCACCTAATTCAAAGCATTGTTCGCAAGGATCTGACCAAGCAACTCGGTGAGCAATACTTGACTAAACAATGACACATCCTTCACTAACGCTCCAAATAGCCAAGGTCACTGCCCCTCTTGCAGATGAAACTTCCCTTGCCCTGAGCGAGCTTCTGACTGACAGCACTGGTATGTATCACATCGCTCCGCACTCTGCCGAGCTCCTCGACTGACTGCATCGCCAGAATGGCACGAGGCCAATGTCCGCCAGACCATTCTGCAGCTCGTCGCCCGCATCTCCTCGCGCGTCTTTCTCGGCGACGAGCTCTGCCGCAACGAGGACTGGCTGCGCGTCACCAAGGAGTACACCGTCGCCTCCTTCAACGCCGCCGAGGAGCTCCGCCAGTGGCCCTATCTCCTGCGCCCCGTCGTGAACCGCTTCCTCTCGTCCTGCCGCACCACCCAGGCCATGCTCTCCGAGGCGCAGACCGTCATCCGGCCCATCATCGAGAGGCGCTACGCCGCCCGCGACGCCGCCGCCGCCGCCGGGAGCCCGTATGTCGAGTCCAACGACGCCTTGGACTGGTTCGCTACTGCCGACCCCAAGAGGTTCTTTGAGCCCGTCAACTTTCAGCTGGCCCTCTCCCTGGCCGCCATCCACACCACCACCGACCTGCTCTCCGAGACGCTGCTCCGCATCGCCAGGAGCCCCGAGATCATCCCGGCCCTGCGCGAGGAAATTATATCCGTCTACCGCTCCGACGGCTGGGCAAAGACGGCCCTCTACAAGATGAAGCTTCTGGACAGCACCATCAAGGAAACCCAGCGCATGAAGCCCATTTCTCAGAGTACGTTGCATCTCAGTAACTCGAGCAGTCCTTGAGAACCTGCTAACAGCGGTACATAGTTTCCATGGCTCGTCTTGTCAAGGAGAGCTTCACCCTCGAAGATGGCACGCCGCTCAAAAAGGGCCAGAAACTCGCCGTCACCTCGACTCACTTCCGCGACGCCTCCAACCACGAGAACCCCGACACGTGGGACCCCTACCGCTTCGTGCGCATGCGCGACGACCCCGAGAGGCAAAACGCCGCCCACCTCGTCTCGACCACGCCCGAGCACAACGCCTTTGGCCACGGCCAGCACGCCTGCCCCGGCCGCTTCTTCGCCGCCAACGAGATCAAGGTCGCCCTGCTCGGCATCCTCATCAAGTACGACTTTGAGCTGCCCGAGAATGTCGAGTCGCGGGTGTACGAGAATGGTTTGACACTCGTGTCCGACCCCATGGTTGCGCTACGCTTTCGCCGCCGCGAAGCCGAAATCGATCTCGACCTGGCGTGAGGGGGCATAGCACGAGGGGGCATAGCATGAAGAGTGGCTGGTGCTTAACAGCTGTTGCTTGGGAATGGTGTTTTGTGTTTTTTTTTGGCCGGCCCGGCGTGGCCTTACCGTCTAGCTTATAGCATGGCTTTCGCAGTGCATGGCCTTGTAGGCCGCACTCGTTCAGTTTGTTAAATTGAAAATGTCCTCTCATGTACCACAATTTTACGGAGAAAAAGAATTTCCACTGCCAGCATAGAATTTTGTCCACTGCTCGTAGCATAGTCACGACATACAGTTGGCCATCAACACTGAGCGATAGTCGAATCACTCGCTTCGGTGGCGTCGAAGGCGAATTTGGTACTGTGTGTTGCCAACGTACAAAGGGAACAAACAAGACGTCATCAGCATTTTTAACTCAGAATTTGATGCTTTACTGTTGAGCTAACCGAAACTGATACGTGTCTATGCAAGCGGAATTGCCGCTCAAGAATCAGCCTTGATGTCAGTGCCGGAGCCTTCTACCACATCACCTTTCCGTTACAGCTCCTGGTTGTCCTCGCTCTGGCTTTCGCCCTCGAGCACGGCGGCATCGAAATTGCGGATAAAGTCATAGTAGAATGACAGCATCTTCATATGCTCGTGCATGTCGACGCGCTCATCAATGGTGTGAATTCCGGTGGTCGATCCGGGCGTAGCAGGGGTGAAGCGGTAGATGTTCGGGGTGAGGTCTAGCGACAATTCGTCAACATCTTTCATGTGCAATTATGGCAGGGCTTTTCACTTACTCTGGTAGTGGCGCGTGTCGGTGTTGCCAGTCATGGTCTCGCCGACAGGGACGACGGTGCCGTCAAACGCGAGGCTGTGCTGGGCAGTACCGGAAAAGGTGTCCCAGACCTTGCCGTGCATCGGCGAGACGTTGGCGGGCTGCGACGTCTCGGCCGTCTTGATGATGAGCTTGCCTTGCCAGTCGACGTCGTACTTGGCGTCCATCTTGTCGCCCTTGCCGGCGGTGGGCGCAGCAGCAGCAGCAGCGTTGGCCGCGTACGCCGCATAGTCCTCGTCGCCCTCAAACGCCGAGACGGACAGGTTATACTTTTTGACAATGGGCTCGATGTAGCGGACAATGTTGTGCAGGACCTTGGGGATGCCGTCGTCGAGCGTCACGCGGTAGTTAACGCCGAGCGTCGTCTTCTCCGGCATGGCGTTGATCTTTTGCCCGCCGCTGATGAAGTCGACGGCCTGCGAGGTGCGCACCATGTAGGACTGCATGAGGCCGGAACCGTCAAGCACCTCGGCGATGCCCTGGACGTCGCCGCTGCGGACGCGCTCGGTGACTTCGGGGATCTCCTCGGGGGAGTAGCGCGCCAGGCAGGCCATGTGCGCGTAGACAGGGTTCTCCTTGGTGAGGACGGGCGCGTACGGGTTCGCCTCGAGCGTCTTGACAATCTCGGCGACGATGCCGATGCCGGTGTGGGGAAAGGGAATCGAGCTGTGGCCGCCAACGACGTGCAGCTCAAACCACACATCGACGTGGCCCTTTTCGGTAATGCTGGGCAGGACGTACTTGACATCGCCAATCGTCTGGATGCCGAAGCCGCCCTCGTCGATGATGACGGCGAGGCCGTCGTCGCCGTAGCGTGTCGTCAGCTCGGCGGCAATTTTTTGCGCGCCGCGGAAGCCGGAGCACTCCTCGTCGAAGCCAAAGGCGACCAGCACGGTGCGGCGGGGCTTCCACTCGGTGTCGGCGAGCATCGTCTCGAGCGTCGACATGATGGCCGTCAAGCTGTTCTTGTCGTCGCTGGAGCCGCGGCCCCAAAGGAACTGGCCGTCGTAGTGGGCGTCAAAGGGCGGGTAGGTCCAGGTGGACTCGTCGGCGACAGGAACGACATCCTCGTGGGCCATGAGCAGCGTAGGCTTGAGAGCCGAGTCGGAACCCTCAATGGTGTACAAAAGGCCATAGGTGTTGATCTTTTCCACCTTGGCGCGCTTGTAGCTGCAACATGTCAGTCTTTGAGGGGTTTCAGAGGCTTCCGAATGGACTGGCGACTGACATTGTGGGATACGTCTTCTCGATCACCTTGTGCAGCTCTTTAAAGGGCTCCCAGCGCTTGTCCTTGCCAATCTCGCCCAGATCATCAAAGCAGATGGACGGGACGCGGACAATGGCCTGGTGGCGCTCAACCTGCTTCTTGAGCGCGGCCTTGCCGCTCCAGAGCTTGGAGCTGTGCGGCAGACCATCTTTGGACGGGTCAATGGCTGGGGGAAGTCGACACTCGGAGGCAATGTCGACGGCGCCGACCGAGCGGGTCTGGGTCTGGGCAACGAGAGCAGAAACGCCTGCCGCGCTGGCGAGCAGAGCAAGCTTGGAAAAGGCCATGACTTGCAACTTTGATCAAGAGGTGAGTTCTCACGGCAAGAATTTACAGAGTGAGGTATTGGACACGGCCTTTTAAAATCAACTGGTCAACGCGGGGAACACCAGGGTCTTTGTGTCTGAAGCTCCGTTCAAGGCCGGGTAAGGGACCCGGCGCGACGGGCAGTACCCAGCTTCCAATCCCAATGGGGCAGGCAAAACGGTGCTATCGCCGGAGAGGCTTTGCCTTGTAGCAACCGCCAAACACCTTGCATCGCCCTTGCATCGATGTATTACAGGAGCGGAGGTATAAAAGCAGCTGGATACGCACATGCAAGGCAGAAGAATGCTGCTTAAGCTGCCATTTATGCCCAAGCATCCGATGCCTACGGTCGCAATTGCTGCCACAGGCCGGAAACGGAGTCCTCCAGTAAATATGGATAGCGTGTGGGACTTCCGGGAGCGCTTCCCATGCTGCCTCCGAATCGGCGGGGCGCAGTACCTTACATTGATATACGTATACTGGCGGGAAGAGCCTCTTTGTGTTTGGTGAAGTATTCGTGCACCGAATAAAGGCACTCTCCGTTGTCCACACGGGTTACAACTATGCGCAGCGCTGTTAATAGAGTTTAGCCGCCATGCCCCGTTGCAGTCAGACAGTCCTCCGCTACTGGGCTCGCCGAGCATGTCGACTAGGCAAATACAACGACTAGTAAGTCAGAATTCTCGAGGCCCAGCTGATCTTCAAATGAACAAGAGACCCTCACAACATGGCAGAAGCCACTTATAAAGGTGAGAAAGGCTGTCAAAGGCCAATGGCAACGTGGGCACAAGCCGGACGTGTCGGAAGCCAGCATCGCCTGGTATGATATCATAGGCTCGCTGTAAGACGAAAACACTGGGGATGACGGCCACAAAGCGCCAGTGTCCGCGGAACTCGTCCTTAATAAATCCGGGGTAGGTTTCGAGGACCGACTGGTTGTACAAATCAAATACTGGCAGTGTCGTCAGTCAAAGAACCCATAGATTACACTTGTAGCCTTTTTGCCATCAACTCCTTTTTCGAGTCTTTGATGCAGTCATCACGTCAACTGGTGGATCGGTCGGAATATTACCCTGTCATGGCCATCGGAAACCATCGAGATGGTGGGTTCGACCGCCGCTAATCAACAAGACAAGTGTGTGCTTGCGGCAGTATTAGTATTCACAAAAAAAAACTCCGCGGAGGCACTTAGCCTGGCAGTGTATTTGAAATCTTACCAGAACGGCTCCAAGCCGGCGGCCATGACGACACCACGCGATTGGAGAAATGGCAGTCGGAGCCGGACCTCCTACGAGCGACGCAGGGGACTCTGCGGTCAATCGGCCCAAAGCAAGCCGCCATGTACCGACCTTCTAGACCATCTAAATAGCATTGTCCTCTTCCATCCCTTAACCAAGACCTTTGATCCTTTGTACATGTACTAGACCCGAGACATGACTTGTATAGTCGCCAAACACGCAGCAAAGATCACATCATTCGTATAAAACGCGGCAATAAGCCCAGAAGCCCGACGACGACTAACACAACCGTCACATTCGCATCTGGACTACGGTCCGACCTCTGTCCAAAATGGAGGCCATCAGCAGGGTCTTTTCCTCGGCCACCAACAAGCCCATACGGACCAAGCAGCTCGACCACTCCAAGGAGCCCTTTCTCAACAGCGATGGCTACGTCGACTTTGCGCCCGACGACCCCGAGAACCCCATGAACTGGACCATGGCCCGCCGCGCCGGCATCTCCGTCATTGCCGTGCTCCTCGTCCTCAACGCCACCATGGCCTCGTCGGCGCCGAGCGCCGTCACAATGTCCCTCGACAAGCACTTTGGCGTGTCCTCCGAGGTGTCGGCCCTGACCGTCACGCTCTTCCTGCTGGGCTACTGCTCCGGGCCGCTGCTCTTTGCGCCGCTCAGCGAGTTTTACGGCCGCCGGCTCATCTTCATCATCACCTTTGCCGGCTACGTCGCCTTTAGCTTCCTCACGTCCTGGCCGCCCAACTTTGCCGCGCTGCTCGTCGGCCGCTTCCTCACGGGCACGTTTGCGTCGGCGCCGCTGAGCAACGCGCCGGGCGTGCTCGTCGACCTCTGGAACCCCGTGCACCGCGCCACCGCCTTTGCCTGCTTCTCGACCATGGTCTGGATCGGCCCCGCCGTCGGGCCCGTCGTCGCCGGCTTCCTCCAGCTCACAAAGGGCGACGAGGGCTGGCGCTGGTGCTTCTGGATGCTGCTCTGGCTCGGCGCCTTTACCATGCTGCTCGTCATCACCATCCCCGAGACGTATCCCCCGATCGTCCTGATGCAAAAGGCCAAACGTGCCCGCGCCAACGGCTTCGACGTCAAGGCGCAGATCGAGGACTCGGATCGTTCTCTGGGCGCCGCGTACAAGGTTGCGCTGACGCGTCCCTGGATCATTCTCTTTGACACGATATCGCTGCTCTGTGCCATTTATCTCGCCGTCGTCTACATGCTCCTCTACATGCTCTTCTCCATCTATCCCATCGTCTTTCAGGAGATGCGTGGATGGAACGCCGGCATTGGCGAGCTGCCTCTGCTTGGTACAGCCATCGGAGCTGCCTGTGGCGGAACGATTGTGGCTGTGGACTCGCAGATTAGGCAGAGAAAGATTGCCAATGGCAAACTTAAAATGTCTGAGATGACACCCGAAGATCGTTTGCCTCTTGCTATGATCGGCGGCATTGGCTTCTTCATTGGCATGTTTTGGCTCGCATGGTCCGCAAACTACAAGTAAGTCTGTCCCCTTTGTCGACATTGACGGCCCATCTAACTCATCCACAGCTCTGTACACTGGATCGTCCCTACCATCGGCGGTGGTGTTCTGTCTGCCAACATGTTGCTCGTGTTTGTCTCCTACTTCAACTACCTCGTCGATGTATACCTCGTTTATGCCGCCTCCGCCCTCGCCGCCAACACTGTCGTGCGGTCTGCCGGTGGTGCTGCGGCACCGTTGTTTACGCGTCAAATGTTCTCCGCCATGGGCGTAGGTGGTGGCGGATCCCTAGTCGGCGGCGTCGGTGCTCTTCTGGCCATTATCCCTTTTCTCTTCTACAAGTACGGGGCGCAGATTCGCGCGAGAAGCAAATTCTCGCCCACAGGTGAGAAGAACAAGGCGACAGAGGGTCAGCGTAAACACCAGAACGTGCGGTCTGGAAGCGGTCATGATGAAGAGAGTGCATTAGAGACGACCTCAAACGACGACTCTAGTCGAGCAGTGGAAAATGGCGAGCAAGAAAAATAGGCACGATCTGCTCGTGTTGCGGCAGCTGAATAGCTCTGTATTAGTCCTTGTACATACCGCCAAACACAGAATTTGGCAAAAGTGGAAATTCAACCTTGCAAGTATATGGAATAGACTACAAAACGATTTCTTAAACTTGATCAACCGCCTGAAATACCTTGAAGCTGGCTGTGTGATGTTCTAGTCCTCTCTGGACATTGAGGATTTGGTTGAGCTAGGTGACGGTCTCACCAAGATTGTCACAAGCCTTACACATCGCATCTTGGCAGCGGTTCCTCGGACTCTGACGTAGAAGAGCAAGTAATAAGAGCATCCAGCGGCGCCGTAGACGCACAATCTATGACGGCGGTATAGCACTCACATGGCTCCGTACTGACTTCTACAAAGAGGCTACTTCATTTTCGCGACGCAGCCGAGCTAAACTATATAACATATTGAATGACTATCTTCTCTCGCTACATTGCCCCGAATTGTATGTCCTCTTGAACGTTGCCCTTCCGAGTCACATGCATGTCTTGGCAGATTGCGAGGTTTTAACTTCTGATCACTCACTTTCTGCTTACCAACGCCATGGCCCAAACCATTTTTGGAACAAAAGAAAATTGATTCATGGGAAATTTTGAATTTATACAATGTTTGCCTGTAGCAGTTCCTCCACCGTCTAATACAAGGAAAAGGAAGCGAGACATCGAAGCCCGTGTTCTTGGGGGATAGTATTTGCCCTTTTTTTCTTCCTTTCCCTCTTGCCATCCTCCCCGAAACAAAAACACCTGTTGCTCTCTAATGCCTTGGCCGCTTTCTTTCGTCCTTTAAAAACTCGACACAAACAAAGAACACCGTCTTTATATTGTTACAACGCAAATTGGCGTGTTGTGTGTATTTCGGCATATCATGATTGTTCTTCTTCTTTTTCAGGTTTCGATTCTTTAACCAATGACGAGCTTGTCCTCCTCGGGGAATTCGTAAGCGGGAATCTCGAGGTTCAGAGGGGCAGGGCCTCGTCTTATACGGCCGGAGATGTCGTAGTGGGAGCCATGGCAAGGGCAGAACCAGCCGCCGTAGTCACCGGCCTCGCCAATGGGAACACAACCCAGATGGGTGCAGACACCTATGGCGATGTTAGTTTTCTAGCGTCTGGAAGATGGCAAGTCAGATTCGACGTACCCAGCATGATGAGCCACTCGGGCTTCTGGACGCGGTCATCGTCGGACTGGGGGTCACGGAGGGAGGAAACCTCGACCTTGTTGGCCTCGGCAATCTCGTCGGCGGTACGGTGGCGGATGAAGACGGGCTTACCACGCCACTTGATGATGACCTACAAAGAGGGTCAATTAGCTTTCATGCGGAAGTCGAGCGGCGAAATTCGACGAATCAGCTTACATTCTTGCCCTCGGGGATAGTGGTGAGGTCGACCTCGGCCTTGGCCATGGCCAAAACGTCGGCAGAGGCGGACATGTTGACAAGGAACTCTATGATGACAGCCAGCGTCAGCAACTCGTATATCAAGTATATTTCCCCATTGGTCGCGTTCAGGGCGCATTCGACAGCCATTGACGATCAATTGGATCCGGTGCCGCCTGTCAATCGATCGTTGCGTATCCCCACAGGTCATCCTCCTCCCTGACTGATGGAATTCCTTACCTTGAACAGTGCTCTTGGCGCCGGCGGCAGTCAGGGCACCGACGGCACCAACCATGAAGTAGGAAAAGACCTTGTTGCTGCTCTCGGACTTGGCGGACATGTACTTTCCAAAGTCGGGAATCTGGGAGCCCTTGGTCTCGCCCTTGAAGGGGCTGCTGTAGCTGGGGGCACCGTCGGAGCGCATGGCGGTGCTGCTCAGGGCGCGCACAGCGGGCACGGCGGGCTTGGCCGCGGCGCGCAGGCACAGGCGAGAAGCAGTCGAAAGAGCAGCCATTTTGCGATTGGTAAAAGAGACCGACAGATTTTCGCAAATCGGGGCGACCGAGGAAGGGTGGTGGGAGATCGAAGGATTCGGTTGTGAGGTCTTTTTCCTTGCTTGGGTGGTGATGGTGACCTTTGCCGAAAGTTTTGGGACGGGTCCTTGGTTGGGCTGCCTGAGGCGCCAATTCCTTTTCGCAGCGTAATGTGTGCAAAGCTGGGAAATTGGGCGACGCTGATTGGCTGGTGGAGCTGCCACCCGGACTCTCCCGCAGAACTGGCCTGACGCAGCCAAGCAGCGGCCGAGCTGGCAAGCTGGCTAGTTAATAACTAGCACGCTGGCATGGAGCTGGGTGGGGTGGGAATTAGGCTGCTCGTCAGCAAGCTTCACCCTCAAGCTCTCTGCTAACCTAGACCAGATGCTGCTTCAACAAACGACAATTGCAGTCGGCGCACAAGTCGTCTCGCGCATTTTATCCAAGCAGAAGTCTTGCTATGCTCTCCAGACTTCATCTCGGTTTTCTACAGCACTACCCGTGATTGGTTGTTCGATTGTAGATCGGGTCTGCGTCGTGGCATGTCGGCAACCGAGGGCGAAACATGGTTCAACTTGTGGCGCCCCACGAGGTGAACTGATGATAACGGAAGCAGTTACCGCAAGAAAAGGACTTGTGGCGATGCAGATACACACGACCAAGGGATGTGCATCGATTTCAGGTTTGAAAAAGCAGCACAAAAATGCTGGCACGTCCATCAGTTCATCTTCTACGCCAGCTCCTGCATGCCAGTAGCATCAACAGCAGCTGCGAGTTTGTCCTTGCCCTCGAAGCTCGCTTTGCGAGGTCGACATCTCCCAATGGCCTTAGAAAGTTTTCTCTTTATACAATTCACAAGGTCTCAAGTCAGAACGAGGCCAGATAACTGGTTCAATGCGAGACAGCTACTGCAGTTGCCGTGGGCTTTCAAGCTCTCCGAACAACATTGCGCCCGGCGTGCACCAGCCATTTGAGCAACGGACAAATAACAAGGAGTATATCTTCAAACTTCTTTGAAGAATTTTGACAAAGAAGAACAGTCTTACAGTAGTCTACTCTTTGTCTACTAAACTGTGCTCCATCACATCCGCAACGTCAACTTTCCACGAACTGTCTCCCTCTTCGCCCAAAACATCCTCCCAGACATCGTCAATATCTCTTTCGGCCAAGGAAGCATTGTCAGATGAAGTGTCATCATTATCATCGAACATCGAAACATCTGCCGGATCCCCGTCCGTACCAAGCTTAACACCCTGCGGCAACTCCATCTCGATCTCGGTGCCTTCAACCTTTTCAATGCCTATACAACTATGTTAATAACGTGTCATATGCTCCTACCGGAGGGATTCTCGGGCACGCGTACCATATACTGGTTCATCACCAAGAAAGCCGATAGGAATTTGGTCTCTTTTGCCTGTTGTCTTGAAGCTCAAACGGCACCTGTCAGGGGAGAAGTACTGTTAGCTTGCCTCGAGCAAAGACGTGACGATATTCACCAGCCGCGACTCACGAAAAAGCGACAATGACATCAATGAGACCACCCCATTTCTTGCGCGTCTGCACACCGTCCCAGCAATATCCATTGACACTGTTGCTGCGGAATCGGTTCTGCCCACTCGTGCTGACAGCGCATATGACATTGTCCATGGACTTTAGAGCCTTATTCTTTGGCGTATACGTTTTACCAGGAAACAAATTGCCAGACATGGTACGCAGACCGGGAAATGTCGGCGAGGTGGCAGAGGCAGTCTTGGGATAGGCCAACTGCACGGTGAAGTTGCGCTTGTGGTACCAGCTTTCGCGTTTTTGATCTTGCTGTGCTCGGAATCACATCATTAGAGACCCGGGTTTGTCGTGAGACAGGAGACTGCACTTACCGCAGCACTGATACCTGCAGAGTGCGCCTGCAGGTTCGTCTTTGTGTACTGGGTTACCCGTTGCTTGTTGCCCCAGCCGGCTTGCACCCAGCCATCCTCTTTGGGGCCCCAATTCTTCCATTCAGCTTTTGTGGCATCAGACTCTGGTTTTTTTCTGCGGCAAACCTGTCAGAAACTCTTGTCCAAAAATATCGTGCCGATTACGCTTACCTGTTGTTGTAGTACGCTATGTTGGTGTCCAGTCCACTAAGAAGTTCTGGAGGAAACCGTCAGAAATTCGCATGGAAAAGGCAAGGGGCAATAAGACTCACTGTTGCAAAGACCTTGTTGATCATTCTGCCAGCTCGGCACGCACGTTCTTGCCGTGCCAGTTGCCACGCTCGGGAAGAGACCATAAAAATCAGAGCCTCCCTCCTCAGACGAAGCGAATGGAAACTCGTCACAATTTGTGAGGGCGCGGCCAAGCTTGGGATCCCCCCAAGCGGCGCGACGGCGCGCTGAATTGTCACCCTCGCAGAATCCGAGACGGGTGGCGGTCTTGGTGGGACAGCTTTGGCCGCGACGGCGATTGGCTCGCTCCTTTTTGGAGTCCCAAGTCAAAGCCCAGCTACTCTTTGTGCCTCTACTATTTGGCTGACCGTTGCGATTGTTGAGGAACTTTTGCACCGAGTTGCAAATACCCGGCATCGTTGTGCTCTTGCCCCGAGGCTTCTGCTTCAGCAGCGTGTAGTCGGAAAAGTACGAGACACAGTTGTAGTACAGCTTGGGTAGCTTCTCAGGGCACTCGCCCTTGGCCGCGGCCGCGCGCTTAGCAATTTCGGCTTCTGGGACCGCAGACTCAGTCTTGTTCATTGCCGCCATGTCCACGCTGCTGAGAACTTCCGGATCTGGTGGTATAGTGGCGGCAGTGCAGCCGCTGAGTCCACCAGTCACGCAAGTAAAGTCTCCAAATTTGAAAGATCCCTCTTCCGTCTTCCCGTCATCAGCTGCAGCCGCTGCCATGGACGCGTCTTGCCCGCCGCGATACGTGCCGTTGGCAGACATGTTGGCGCCCATTTGAAAGAGTCCCGGGCCGTCAAACTTGGGCAGATCTCTGCGAACAGAGCCAAACTCTGAGGCAGGCAGCTCAAAAAGCGGCCGGGGTAGCGGTCCGCCCGATGAGCTGTGCAGCTGCCGCTTCCGAGACGTGTCAGAGGAAGAGACCTCCACAGGCCCGTAGATGTCAATGACTTGGAGCTCAAAGGGGTAGTAATTGTCCGTTTTCCATGTGCCAATCAGTATGGCTTCGACAATGGCCGAGAAGCCCACCTGGTAGTAAAACTTGACACCGTACTTGTACGACCAGCCCTTCTCTAACTGAGCCTTGGCGTTGGCGTAAAACCACAGCGTGGTGTTGACAAACGCCGCGACATGCGCGTCGACCAGAGTTTTCTGCTTGAAATTAGCGCCTACACATGTATTGTAGCACGAAGGACTAATAGCACTTACTTTGAACTTGCCAATTCCACCGCCGAGTTTGAGGCCGAGGTTCACCTCTGGTGTGACTAAAACGCCAAATCCGACAGAGGCCTCAACTTCGGCTTCAAAGACTGGCGATAGACCCTCCTCGTCGCCGTCATTCTTTTCGAGGTCGCTAGAGGCCTTGCTGCGTGTCTCGTCGTCATTGGGCATGTACAGCTCGATCGGCTTAAAAGTGTACCGAGCTCCGACTCGCATGGAGCCCGCCACCGTGACTTCGCCCTTGATCTGGCCCCAAATGTCCAAGGACGGACCGATGGAAGCGATGCCTTTGATGGCCAGACCGGGGTATGTGAGCGTGTCGATAATCTTCTTGCGATCGGACGTGTACTCGAGGTGCGCCTCGCCGGCCACCGTGATACCAGCCTCCATGTATGGGTGGGCGCCGACGTACGCATACGTGTCGATGATCTTGGGCGGGACAATGGTTCCTGAAAAGTAATACGCATACTGCGTGCGCATGTCAAAGTCAAAATCGGCCGTAACGTCGAGACCTGCCTGGAAGCTGATGCCTGCATCGCTCTCGCACTCGAGCCGACCGCTGTAGAGCGTCAGGACGGAGCTCCAGCCCATGGGCAAGAAGCCCTTTTCGTCTTTGACAATGCTGTTGAGCTTCTTGAGCCATTCTTTAAAAGCTCCGTACCATCGACGCTCCATGGCATGGGTAGAAACATCGTGCGGCTCAGGCGCAAAAGATCTGCGACTTTGGATATGCTCGTCCAGGCCTGCCTCTTCGAGATCGCGTTTCTTAGCTTGGTCGACGCGGGCTTTCCACTCATCAAAACCCATGTGCTTGGAATAATCGCGCTTGCTTCGCTTCTTGCTCTTTTCGGTCGGTTCGTCCGTGACATCATCCCAGTAATCCATCAAGTTGGTAAAGTCGACGCGCATGTTGACTTGCTCGTCATCTGCTCTCTTGATGGCGCCAAAGTTGTAGTCAAATTTGAGCTCGTAGACGCCGTTCTGGTTTGCGTCAATGGTCCGCTTGCGATGAACCCACGATGGTAGCAGGGGCAGATCAACGCGCTCCATCGACACGATGCGAGCAAAGGGACCCTCACCGACGTGGTCTGGAAGCCGGATAATTGTATCCTCGGCGCCCTTGTAAAAGGTGCGCCGACATTCTCTAGAGTCTGGCGCATGATTGCAGTAGACGTGAATCGTGTCAGGCGCGTCCTCGAAAACATTGTCCAGGATGGTTCGATTAGTGGTGAGGAGCGAGCGCTTCTTTAGACCTTCCGGCTCTTTTTCGCTCAAAACAGTAAAATCTTTGGCGAAATTGTCATTGAGCGAGCCGTCCGGTCCGTTCAGCATTATAAAGCCATATGGATCACTGCCAGGATTCTCGTACTGGTTGTCTGGTGTCGTGTCCTTGTTGTTGTTGCCAAAATCGTCGGCAAACTCCCATACATTCTCCGAGCCATCTTCTTTATGGGGGTCCGACCATAAAAATGATGGATCAACAGGCAGCTTCTTCTTCAATGGATTGGGCGGATTGCAGCAGAGTCCATACTCGGGCTCTACGCTGTTCATTTGCGGATAAGCTGAACAGTCAATAGAGTCCTTTTCGCTCCAATTAATGGAAGTATGGGGGATCAATGCCGTTGTGACCTTGATGTCGTAGTAAGGACACTCTTTGTTATTGCAGGTAAAGAAGTCTTCGTAAGTATCTGAGTACTGCTTCTTACCCCCATCGGGAGGATCGAGAAGTCGGATGTCATTAGACCAATAACAGTTCTCGAGGGGATCTGCAAAGAAGGTAGAGTTAGACAGGCAAGAGGTATCGAGTATTGTGTCACTTACCCTTCTTTGGACAGCAATACGATCGCAGCGGCTGTTTGAGTTTATCGGTAGGCTTACAATTTGCTGGCAAGAAAAAATAGATTAGATCAAATTCCCCTCTGAGCTCTCCATGGGATACTTACAGCCGCTATCTTCATCCAGCCTCCAAGCCACGACTTTACCTGAACTGCCACAATTCTCCTGCCAGTCGCCGCAATCGGACCACCAGCAGTCGTCGAAGAAGTCAGTCGAATCGCAGCACAGCTAATAGCAACAGTCAGCTCCAAGTAGAAATCATCCCCCAGTGTAAAATATGACTTACTGAGCGACGACCCTGGTAGCAACTACCTGTTCCCTTGTAGTCGATGTAACTGTCGGTCGCAAGCTGGAACTGTTTCTTGCCGCAGGAGCCAGAGCAGCCAATCTCTGACTGTTCTGGAGCACCGATCCATTCACAATTCTTCGGCATTTCGTCTTCGGGGCAGCAAACGTAGTGAAACTTGCCTTCTTTGCATGTCTCTAAACCTACATGTAAGTCGCTGCGGATACTCAGCGGGGCGTGTGCCATTTCGACGGGCTTGTATCCGGTGAAGCATGTTGCGCCAGAGGTCGTGTCCCGCGCACTCGACGCACATTTTGTACTTATGTAGCAATTTTGGCCTGTGTATGGTGCAAGCTGCTTCACAAGCTCACCCTTCTCCTTGTCTGTCAGACTGGCGTCGCCGTGCGCTTTGGACATGTTTTCGTCACCGAACAGACCAGACATGGCGTCAAAGTTGGCATTGTCCAAGTCAACGGACCAAATCATTAGTCCTTTCAGGCAGCGCGATGACTGGTATTTCTTTTTGTCCTTGAAGCTCTCCGCATCGTCAAACGATATCCACTGGTTCGACCCATAGATCATGTACTTGACCGTAGAATCCTTGTCGTATTTGACTGTGGTCCCCAGTTCATTTTTGCGACTTTGGATTTCTATTTTACAGTTTAGTCATGTATTTTCAGCTACAGCAAAGCTTTTCAGGCCTTGACATACCAGAGTAAGAGAGAATGCCGGCGGTATTGGTGCATGAGCCAGGGAGACTGGGGCCATCGAATTCGCAGTTCGGCGGAGTATGACAGTTGGAATCTTTGATGTGAAAACCACGACCGTAGAACCCGTAGCCCATGACGACTTTGTCGTGGTTGATCTTGTTTCGCCACAGCAGATCGAGGCCATCTTCGATCTCGCTGATGTTGGTGTGACCTTTGAGATATGGACCAGTGAAGCGAATATCTTCATCCCATACACCGTGGATATCGTAAGTCATCATGTTGAACCAGTCGACAGAGTCTTCGAGTTGCTTAATATCGAAGCCTCGCATGTACCAGTAGCTGGAAGGTAAAGTCAGAGTAATTTGCCAACCAGGATCAACGCTGTCGAACATGTCCCTCATTTGAGCCATGAAAGTGACAAAGTTTGGCATGTCATCGGGGTTTCCTCCTAAAAGATGTTTAGCTTTGTTTTTTGAAGACCCTTTCGCAAATACGACAGGAGAAGCCGTACCTCTATCATCAGCAACAGGGTATTCCCAGTCAATGTCTACACCATCAAGTGCGTACTTTTGCATATACTTGATGAGCGACGAGATGAACTTGCGCTGAGAATTATATGTAGCAACCATATCGGAGAAACGATGCTCGGTAGGCGGATCGTTGAAGACCCAGCCACCAATGGCAATATTGACACGCAGGCCGGCGTAAACTTTCTTGAGTCGAGAGACACGAGCGACGGTCTCACCGATCGTGTCCGTCATTTCCAGATCCGAGCTGATGCCTTCAAAAGCAACATTGATGTGAGTTAAAACACCCGCTGGAATATTCTCCGGCTGTACGGCGTCGCATTTTCGTTTCGCACCCTCGGCATTGTAGTATGCGATCCGAACCTGGGACTTCATGGCGTCATCGGTCGCATCGCACTTTGGCCGTCTAGTTTTTGGCCGGACACGTCAGCAAATATGCCAGAAAAACGAAACTGAAAAAGGAACGTACTCAACCGCTGGACAGCCGCCTTTGTTCTGGCATTTGTCACAAAACTTGGGCTGCGTGCCGCAGTACCCAAATTGACTAGCAGCCAGTAGGTTAGTCAAGAGTGTGTCCAACTGGTGTACACTCTACTTGCCTGCAGCAGACCCCAAGCGGGCAGTCAAACTGATCTTTTGGGGCATATTTGCCGCATTCGGCGACGGCATCGCAAGTGCCTTGACATCTAGATAAAACTTGTGTTAGGATACCGATCAGTATTTTCAACTCTCGCTCAACATACCCGTCACCACAGAATTCCGGACCGAAGCCGCAGTTACCTGAGATTTCGCTAAATTAGTACTGGCCATGGGTGATTTGTCCCGAGACTGTAAGTATACCTGAAGCTCCGCAGCAGCCCGAGTGACACTGTTTTAACTTGCTGCAAGTGCTGTCCTGCTGAGCCACAACAGCAGAGAACAGCCCAAGTGACAGGATGAACACCAGGAAAGGTACATTTCTGTACATGTTTGCGCATATACACTTCCAGAAGAGTGTATATGGACGGGATCAAATGCGATAAAAAAGGAGCACAAGAGGAAAGGCACCAGCACTGTTCCAACGTAGTTGTTCAATGCAAAGTCAATTGTACCAGAATGAGTAGGCACAATCTTGGAAACGTTTTATTGGATTCAAATAGCAAATAAACACATTTTGACGTTCTACGCAGCTATAGACATCCCATACTCAGCGAGTGTCATGGAAAAAAGCATTTTGCAGCGCGGAAACATTCACGGCTTGGCGAGTCCACACGTCGCTCGGGCATTGCAAAAACCGCGAAACACCGAAATTACCTTCTCATTATGTGCCCGATGTTTTCAATATAGATTTTATTGATCTTCATGATGCTCATGAGTGCTACCGTGCTTGTGCACAAGAGTCGACGTGCAGTCCCCAAGTCGCCCAGTCGGGCAATGGGCCGTCGGCTTGTTAGTGCAGCGTGGCGTCGCAGGATTGCCTTCACAAACGCATATACCATCATCTCAGGGGCAATGCAGTCCTGATTGGACCAATACCAAAGTTCTATGAGGCCGCACGAGGCCTAAGCCATAAGTGACGCTCGATGAAGGCCCTCTGGCGAGCACAGTGCGGGACACTAACAGAGTACTTGCAGGGTTTGAGCCGGGGCTGAGGCTTGGCTGTACAGCGATTGTAAGCTGCATATCGGCGGTGCCTGCTTATGGAGATATCGCCGGAAATATTGCAAAACGGATTCAAGTCTCCGAAGAGGTTGTGTGAAGAGCAAGTGGACAAAGGGATTATGTTGACGACGTTACAGTGTAATGGGACTAAAGGACCGGGCTTCATGTAAGAGACCGACAAGAGTTCTAAGTTTTCTGGCCATCCTGCACCTGGCGCCAAAAGGGACTTTGGTATTTCGACTCCAACAAAATATCACTTCCTGGTCTTTTCTTGACAATGCATTCATTCGCTGCTGCAGCGGTATTATTTGCTGCTGTTCCAGTGCATTCCCTGCAGCTATGGAAGACTCCAGGCGAGATTCCCAGCACCGTTCCGCCGCCTTGCCGCATTGCACTTATAGGAGACATCAAATGCAGCCCACGGCTCATTCGAGGCAGCGAGATACAAGCACCTGGTGCGCTTGACCAAGCGTTTCTAACCGAGTACTGCAAGAAAGAATGCGCGGAATCACTTGACGTGAGCTACACGACATCTTGACACAACCCTTATACTGACAACACGCACAGAGTTATGCAAAGAAAGTCAACGGCAGCTGCGGCTGGAAGGCTTATGATTGGGGCGACGGCTTTGATCGCTCCGGTAACTCAATTGCACAGACTCTCGTCTGGAACCATGAGGTTGCCTGCCTCAAAGATAAAAAGACGGGCGACTTTTGTGTCCCAATCATTGCCAGCCACAAAGCTAAAAAATGCGATGATTGTGCACTGCGATATCTTTCGTCTTTTGTTGGTGTGGAAATGGCACCGGACCTCATCAGCGAGACGCAGTTCAAGAAGTTACTCAAGGACTGCTCGGCGGATCCCTCCAGCTATCCTATCGCAACGAGGACTCTGGGGGAACCCAATGGACCAAAGTAAGCTGCGTAATTGACTCTCCCCTTTTGCATTTGTAGCAACCCATTTCTCACGCGCGCAAGGGAAACAACGGCGCCAGCGCCACATCAGAGGCAATGCCTGGGCAAAAATTACACGGTCACCGCATCCGACACCTGCAAGTCTATTGCTGCGAGCAACAGCATAGCAATCGACCGTTTTCTTTCCGAGAATAATCTAGATTCCAAATGCGAGACACTCAAGAGCGGCGACAAGGTGTGCATCGGGTCTAGCTGCAAGCTCCAGGAGGTGAGAAGACCTGCTTCACTGGTGCACTTTACGTTTTAACAAGAAGATTAAAGGTCAAACCAAACCAAACCTGCGACGAAATCCTGCGCGATCAGAAATTTACCATCGTGGAGCTTCATGCCTGGAACCCAGTCCTTTACTCCGACTGTGGAAATTTAGACTCTCTCGTCGGCCATCCCATCTGCATCTCGTGAGTCTTGAGCGCCCCGATTCACAACAGCAATTCTAACATTTGGATCTTTCAGCCCTCCTGGAACAGATCATTACGACGTGAATGGAACTGTAACCTGGACTACCGGCCCAACCCGGCCACCTACTGGCACATGGGCTCCGCTGCCCACGACAGGCCGACCAGCTGGCAACGAATCGATTCCAGTCGTCATCACAGACGCTCCCACCCAGACGGCTTCCGGCAACGCAACTGCAACTTCCGAATGGGATCAAATTGTAACCAACTGCCCGGTATCCGACGATGTTCTTGAAGCTGGCTTTGACTGGGAAATGCTCTCGGACGAGTGCTCCGAGATGCTCGAGCCGTACTGCACCCAGCCTCTGCCGGGAACAACCTACCCAGCAAGTACTGCATTTCCTAGTAGTTGTCTTCCAAGCGTTGTCTTGGGCCTCGGAAATGGGAATTTGGCGGCGGCAACGGCTGGCAATGCGACGTTGGCCAAGAGGCGCATGTGAGCCATTCCCTAGTCGCGCTGGTACAGTTTCACAATATCATCCAGTAGCAGCAATTAAGAGTACTTGGATATTTGATAGTTCTTATTGTTGAATGGTAATGGAATCATATTGTATACTAGCGGTAACCCACACCTTGTCTGCGACTCAGCGAGGTCCATCAATTTGAGCCACACTCTGATTCTGTTTCCCATTCAGCATCAGAACCTTCTTTTGAGGCCTTGGCCGTCGATTTCGAGGATTTTTTGGTTTTCGACTTGGGTTGGGATCTTTTCTCAGCCTTGAATTTTGGAGATTTGGATTCGTCGAGGCACTTTTCTTCCACAGCCTCAGCCATGGAGTATCCGTCCGAGAACATGGCAGTCATTCCCACCAACTCATCAGCTTCAAGTTTGCTCATCAATAAAAGCTGCCCAGAACCATCAAACCATAGCACTTTTACAAGGCTGTGCACAACGCTCTCCTTGTCTGCCACGTATATCAACGTCTCCATGCGGTCAGAGAGCGCCGCCAAGCTCTCTGACCCGGCTGGCCCTGTGCTTCCGCCGTGGCGTCCAGCAGAAAGTGCGCTGCTGTGGTCAAACAAACCGGGGAGACGCTCGACAATGCGTTCGCAGAGTGCTCCAATGTCCCCATTGATATTGTATACGTTCTTGTCGCTCAATACCATTTCCACATCAACGCTGTCGCCGCCCACTTCGCACCGCCATTCCAGATCACAATACTTCTGGTGAAGGGAATCTTCGTAGCATGCTGTTATCCAGATCGGATCTGCAGGGCTACCGAGCTGGCTCAAGTTTCTTTCTCTTATGCTCTGGAAAGGTTTGAGCACTCGCTCAATGTTCGGAGCTGTGAGAAGCGACTGCTTGCCATCATCGGGTCCGTCTTGTCTGACTTTCTTCGTCTTGTCTTTGTACGGCTATTGGGATAAAAAATCAGAGAAACCTTTAGAGTAAATATTTCTGCGCAAATTGGACGTACCTGTCGAGCATTCACGGAGCTGCCAAGGTATTCTTTCACAAGCTGACGCCACTGAGCCTCATCTGCCTCGTCGGACAGCTCATAGTTCCAGTGTTCCTGTAGCATGATGTTAATCACTTGCGATGATAATGTGCTCGCTAGCCAAAAACATTTTTGCGAACTGACCAAGGCATAGTGATCGAATGGTATCGCTCCCCACGCAGCATTTGCTGTCAAGTCCTCGCCCAACGATTCTGATCGCATTTCTTTGCGCTGTTCAGCAGTTGCGTGTTTGAGACGAATGCCCTTTTTCGCTGGAAAGGTGAGAGCGAGCGGCGTACCCCCTCTTGCCCCTCAAGGACAGCAATGGGCAGACAGGACCTTTCCTCCTTGTCTAGTGGAGACGTAGCCTGCGGGCTTGGCGGCGTCGGAGACTTTAGAAATAATTAATGTGACACAACCCAATAAAGAACAAGAAGTTGAACAATTAAGAACGAGCTAGACGCCCTGCAGTGGCGCCGTCCGGCCAATACTCAATATGGTAATGACCAGAACGAGGATATGTATTGGGACTAGCTGATCGCAAGTCTCAGCAATCACTTTCAGAAAAGAAGAGAAAATAAAATAAAACATCAAATGTCGCTAAGCTTGCTTCATTGCCAGATTTGTTCGGTCAGCATCGCCACTCTTCTGCACCATGTCCCAGAATAGTCCTCGCTTCGCCATCAACTGTGTAGGGGGACCAAACTCTGCCACCTCGCCGTCGCTCAAGACCAGAACATTGTCAAAATCGGCTACGGTCAGGAGCCGGTGTGCAACGACTAGAATTGTTGCCTCGCGAAACTCTTTTCGAATAACCTGCTGGATCGCTGCATCTACTGCATCGTCGACAGCGCTGGTAGCCTCGTCCAAAATCAGGAAAGGGCATTTACGAAGCAGCGCTCGCGCCATGCAGATCAGTTGTCGCTGGCCATAGGATAGGTTTTTTCCTCCGGCTTGAATTTCCATATCAAGATCCCAGAGTTTTCCACCCTTGTTGCCGTTTTCTGCACTGGCAGGAGGCACGAGATGCACTTGACGGAGCGCTGCGAACAATGCTTCGTCGCTTTTGCTCCTATCCGGATCAAGATTCGAACGAAGAGTCCCTGAGAAGAGAAATGGGTCTTGAGGTATGAGGTTTAATATCTTTCTGAGTCGTTCCAGCTTTACAGTTGCGATATCGAGACCATCGATGAGGATCGTACCCGAAGTTGGCTTGATGAAGCGAAGAAGTGCATTGGTCAAGCTCGTCTTTCCAGCTCCCGTACGGCCAACAATACCAAGGCGCTGGTATGGCTTCACAGAGAAGCTGACATGATTGAGCGCCGGTCGCAGCGAGCTATCGTAGCTGACATTCAAGTTCCGCACCTCGATGCTTGCAGCCTCCGGCCAGGCTGCGCCTGGCTCGTCTCCTTCTTGGCTCTCTGCCTCGACAGAGGCTAGGCTAGCAATTCTGCCAATGGTCCGATTAAGCATGTTTTGTACATTGAAACTACCGGTCGCGCCGCTCAGGGCACTCTGAAGCTGGAGTGCAAGGCTGAGGATCAACCCTGTCTTTGCGGCATCTGCACCTTGGTGCACGAGCGCGGCCGCTACCACAGTAACAAACACTGCGCCCAGAGACCCAAGCCGAACAGCGAGCCATTGCTGCCCGAGGATAAGGTGCAAGCCCAGCTTAGCCCCGCGATCGATAAGATCATTCATCTGCTCAATGTATAGACTCGTCCTATTGAAAGCTCTGATAGTCGCCAAGCCGCTCGCAACCGACGTGACGTGCTCTAGAATCGGTCGCAGTGACTGGTCAATGAGTCCAAAGAGCTGACGAGAGATTGCGAGTTGCTGCGTGGCGACTTTTGAATACACAAAAATAATGGCAATGCTGAAAAGTATTGATTGGGGAGCATACAGGAAGCTAACGAGTGTTAGTCTGAGTCTGAATCTTATTGGGGGTTTCTTACCTGGTAATCAGAATGAAGACCAAATGAATGACGCTGCCCAACAGATTATGAATTGTTTGTGTTGTCTTATTGTCCATGGAGTACATGTCAGTCTCGAGCGTCTGGATCATTTCTCCTAGCGGCATGCTATCGATCCATGAGATAGGCGCAAAAAGAACACTGGTGAAAAGCTTCTGGAAGAGCGAGCGCGAAGCATCAAGACTCATACTTTGCAGTATAAGCGATCTGGCTTCGACGATGAAGGTGGAGCTCAAGGAAAGCACCAAATATATTCCGATATTGGCAGCGATAGCAGAGTCTGCTTCGTCCAACTCCCCGCGTGCTGTCCACCGTGCCAGCCACCAAGAGCCACTATTCGCGACCACGCGAGCAAAGAGAGTGACCAATATCCCGGCGACGAGTGGACGAAACCCCCCGCTGGCCCATATGTAAGCCAGAAAGACGTCTCTTCCGCTCATCGAAGCCAACTTGCCTCGCTTCAATGTGGGGGTTTCTGCCAAAGCCGGTAGTTCGTCCGGGTTCGCGCCTGTTTCCTCTTTCTCTCTTTGTCGGCCGACCTTTGGCGTGTCATCGAAGATGGGATCTAGAATTTGCCCGGAAGCTGTACCATTTTCCACAGTAACGTGATACTTGGCGGCCAGGAGACACGCGCCCGGACTATGAGTGACCAGAATAACAGTGCGCCCTGTCGCCAAGCCACCAGTCAACGCCTGCTCGCAGATGTGACTGGCAACGTGCGTGTCAACAGCGCTCAGCACATCGTCGAGTATCACCATTTTCGCGTCCGAGTAGAATGCTCGAGCGAGAGCGACGCGCCACTTCTGTCCACCGCTCAAGAATGCTCCGTTGAGGCCTGCGACAGTCTGGTCGCCCAGCGGCAGGACAGCAAGATCCTTGTCCAACGCGCATGCCTGCAAGACTTTTCCGTAACGGCTCGCGTTGTAATGCGATCCAAATAGAATATTGTCAAGTACCGTACAGTTTTCAATCCACGGTGGCTGCGAGACTATAGCGGTGCTTCCTGGTGCTGCATGTTGCTCGTCACTAGACACGGACTGTGTGGCGGGGCGCAGTAGATCTCCCGTGCTAATGTCAGCCTCGTCGAGGAGCCCAGCCATCAGAAGGCTCTTGCCTGAGCCGGTACTGCCTGTGATTATGCTGAGCGAGCCCCGAGGAAAATCTAGGTTGACGTTGCGCAGCGTGAAGCTCATGGGTCGGTCTGAATCGCCAATCGGTCGGTCCCAGTGGAGGTCAGCATTCCTCAGCTGCAGGGCATCAGAAGGTTGTGCCGATATCTCTCTTTCCGATTCTTGAAAATAACGTTGAAGACGCTCGTAGCTCGACCAGGAGACACGAGCCTCGGTAAGGCGCGTCGGCAGCTCCTTGAAAGCGGCGTGGAGGCTGCTGAACAGATTGAGAGAAAGAAACGCGACGGAGGAATCAAGTTTTCCTGTCTCGTATGCATGTGTCGATAGAGATAGGGATGCCAGTAGAACAGGGCTTAGATTCAGGACCAGACTCAGCATAGCCATTGCAACACCAGTGTGCCACATTTGCTTCAGCTCCTGCTCCCTTGCGGAGGCCAATCTCCTTTGCCACGCTTGTTCCACAGACGACAGACGAATATGGCGAAGACTTTGCAAGGCTTCTGAAGTGAGATTCGACATGAAAGAGTGTGCTTTTGCTCTTTTTGATCGCTCTTTTCGGTGCCTTTTCAGTAATATTGTAGAAAAGGGTGTGAGCAGCAGGGATGCGACAGTACCAACTAAGACGCTCCTCATGCCGAGAAGCTGCGCCAGGTAGCTGAGGTCTAGAATCAGCTTGAACGCAATCATGAGAAAGTGATGAGTATGGGCGCAAGCGTTAGCAGTCTCCATGCTATTTGTGTGAGTTAGCTCCGGTCCTATGCAAGGCGGTGGTGTTCATACCAATCGTTGGTGATAACATCTGTCAGGGAAAGCTTCTCCTGAGAAGCTTGTTCGCCGGCCTTTGTGTTCTTTGATGGAGAGATCCTACTACCCAGTTTCTTTCGCGTTGTTTTCTCAAAAACGAAAGCTTTCAGTAAGCCTTCAATCGGGATCTGCAGTCTCATCTGAGTGACCCAGACCAACCAGCTTTTCGAGAAGGCTTCGACGAGTAGGCCGAGACCAAGACCCAGAACCCACACCCACACGACAGCGAAAAGCTCGGTTCGCATCTCTAGGGCTTGGAGTAACTTGAAAAGTGCAAAGCGGCTGCCAAACTGAGATGATGCAGTGACAAAGACGAGCATCCATTGTCGCAAAATTGTTGACCAGAAGGCTCGTATTAGCTGTTGCCATAATTCACCGGCTCCTCCGTCAGTCTCGAAAGTTTCTTTGATTGAGCGAAGTCGCGATGTATGCCCAACCTGTGGGAGGTCCTCCATTTTCATGACTGTGGGTACGATGACCCCAGCTTGATGGAAAGGACCCCAAGCAAAGGTCAGCCTATCCAAAAGCGAGACAGAAAACTGGCGATCAACTGTTTTGCCGTGGTGGACAACTGTCGGGCGTCTAGGTATCGATAAGCTCGCCACCAGAATAAGTAGAAGCAAGCAGATTTCGATAAAGATCGATGCAGGCCTTTGTCCCGTCTCAAGCTGGAACTTGCACAGGACCGATGGTATGCTGAACGCTGCCGAGCAAGCTAGCCGAATCCCATGGGTGTATCGCTCAATAAATCGAGAGTCCATCGTAACAACAAACGTTTGCATCGATACGAGAGCCTAATTTTTGATGAGTCTATGCACCCTTATGTCTGCTGTAAGATGGATCTGACATACCCAGTTGAGGACCGAAATCCACATCAAGTCACCATGAAGAGTCAAACCACTCTGCAGAGAAAAAGCATCATGCGTGGCGATCGATACTCCCACGACCGTCGTGCCGCTTAGGAGTAGCTTTGGGAGGGCAGCCCTGCAGAGCGCCTGGGAGCTTTCCGTTGCCTCGCCATCTTCGTCGCGATGAATCTGTAGCGAGGTTTCTGTAAAACAAGTGCGCAAAAATCGCAGCAGAGTGAAAAACGATAAAAGGGACACTGCTGCTGTTCCCGCGATCAGTGTCAAATCAACTGCTTCGTATCCCCAATGGTGGTACTTCTGAGGCCAAATTATCTCCATTGTGAACGCAGCAACGCGCTAGGACGGTCTGTTCGTATTGTCCTGGGTTGGCCATGTCAAGGACTACTTTTATCAATAAAAACATCGCGACTTCGATGACCGAGACTCGTGTATGAGTCAAAATTCGTGGCTCAAGCCACATGCAGCAAAATTGGATCGGGGAGCAAACAGCCTCTTGCTACTGGTTGAATTCGACGAAGTCAATACCCAGTGCTGCCAGCTCATTTGCAGGGTTACTTAACTCTTCCGCCGTCTAACGTCCCGAAAAAAAGAGAAAGGGAAAGAGAAAAATGGACAGTGATTTCATCAATACACAGAGGCAGCGTGGCGCATTTGAAAGAAAAGAAGTACGATCACAACGACATCGATGGATCAACATGTTAGCCGATCTGAGTCACCGTTGTGTAAAGCGTCGGGAGCGGGAGCGCCAACGTCAGCGGGCCCCGCTGCCGGCTTTTGGGGAAGAATGCGCCCGCAAGTCTGGGACTTTTGTCACCTTCCTCATGAGAGCCAGCAGGGAACGGCATGGCATTTCCTCGGAATCCTGTCCGCAGGTAAATATTCTCCTAGTGAGCTAGAATCCTTCTTTCTTTTGCCAAAAGTTGGCTTACAGCCCCTCACGAAAAGTTAGTTGACAGAGTCGCACTTACAACAAACACGCCGTTTTTTAAGTATCTACAATAATCATAGTCACCTGTAGAACTTCTTCATAAGCTATTGTCTATGGCAGGGCTGCAGTTTTTGAGTCTTCAAAGCAGTGGAAAGTACCAACCAAACTTTACTAAATAATGCAGCCGTCTTCAGTCAAAGCTGAAACTGCAGTCCTCCATTATAATACTCTGTAAACCCACTGTATAAAAACCTTTATCATTCAGCTTCCAGATGATCTAGTCGTATACGGAATTTAATTATGCTACAACTCTTGTGGTAGGCTATGTACACCTACTGGGTTCCTGTAATAGAGAGTTCCGGTAGAGTTCTAACTCGTTTGCCTCCTCAAAGTTTGTATACTTCGGTTGTACATCGGCTTGAGCAACGAGGCTTCCATGTGAGGCTGTAAATACGAGCGGCGCATGTAAACAGAGTTGTAGCGCGCCAACGTCACTGGCAGCCTCGCTGCCGGTGAACGAGGAAGGCAGACAGCGGGGAGCAAGACCCGACCGTACGGCTCAGATGACGCCGCTGGAAAACAGGCTGCAGGACACTCGGAGACTAAATTTATTATATTGAGAGCATTTCTCGAAGGGCCAGCCGACAGCCAAGTCTCCCAAAATGACTGGCGCACCATTTGACCACTTCTGGTTGCTATCAAGCGCTCGACCCGCCCCGTAGCTCCGGCGGCGCGCGATGCAGTGGCGCGTTGCGAATAGAATTGGACGTAAATTGGAGAACTCGAGGCATTAGAAATATTTCTTTAGACTAGCGATAGTCCCACAGAATCTAGATACATGGTCGTGTATTTTGACACAATTCCATGCCCCGCCGCTAGTTATTGTGCAGCATCCTTGCCATAACTAATTCCAAGTACTACCAGTTCCAACCACACATCGACCATCAGTAGCTGTGCGCTCGTGTCCCACCGATTAGAATTCAGCCGAAACTACTGAACTAGCTATGCTGCGCTCAATTGAGTCTGGAAGTACAGGCTCACGGCTCAGCCGTAGGCGTAGGAAGAGCCACGAGCCGTGCATACCAGGAGTGGCCGCCTTCTTCTTGCGCAGGTTCAGGCTGGGCGGCTGCTCCGGGATTTCTACTCTCGCCATCTTGCGCGGCTGGGATGGGGGTGGGAGTCTGCAGCGCTTTGTACCAGGTGTGGCCGCGAGGCGTAGGGGTGTCTGAGGTAGTCCGAAATTGCGTATCCGGGGTATCAGTAGGCGCAGGATACCAGTTATGCCCAACTCTGTGGTCAGAGTCCGACCCAGGCAGAGGATTAGCCTGACCGAGCCGGGCAAGAGTGGCAGCGAGGGCAATGAGAGCCTGGAGACGCATGATGAATGATGGCTGGCAGGTAAAAGAAACTCCAAAATAGCAATAGATTGTAGAGCTTTGGGAGCAAAAGAGTTCAGAGAATGAAAAGCAGCTGAGGTTAAAGAATGTGTTCGCTTGGACGGTCGACGGGATATATATACACAAAATGGACTCCCACACCTCGTCAAAAGATGTCTACACAGAGGCATAACAACGATGTGAGCCACCACGTGCCGGAGAATTTCTTGAAACTATACTTATACCTATTCGTAGTCACGACATGACTACGGACTGCCGAATCCTGGAGAATTCTTTCGCACTTCTAAGTTACACGATGCCAGCGGCCGGTCGGCTGCAGCTGCGCCTTTGCAGCGCCAGCCTTATACAGCCCGAAGTAGCCTTACTGAGAACAATAGGGTGACTCGTTTGACCAATGCCTCTGATTGGAGCTTGCGCATAACTAAAGGCCCGATCCTACGTAGTAGGTGGAAGGGTAGTATCGCACACTCCCGCATCGCGTCTGTCCTTTGCTACTCTGCGTTCTCCCTCCCACTATTTGCTCTCAAACAAC
Organism: Akanthomyces uredinophilus; assembly: GCA_030778065.1. Lineage (NCBI taxonomy): Eukaryota > Fungi > Ascomycota > Sordariomycetes > Hypocreales > Cordycipitaceae > Akanthomyces > Akanthomyces uredinophilus. The sequence continues at coordinate 67,563 of JAPFRW010000231.1, forward strand.
CGCACCAAAAATCCAAATTCAGTCCTCTAAAGTAAACAGCATGCCAAGTTCATCGGTATGCACATGTTGCTCATTTGCAGGTTCTCTTTCTCGGAATACTAACCGAATAGGCTGCGGTCTCGATGCCCTATTACACTAGACTAGCTAGCGACGATACACCTTCCGAAGAGCGCAAGCCATTCGACGAAAGACCCGAATTATGCTGCCAGAACAATTTAATAAAATACTCGCGGAAAGTTTTAATATATAACATTATTCTCTTTGTCGTATCTTTGGGCTGTCTCGCGCTGTCAGCGCATCTGGCCGTGAGGACGCAAGCGATTGACGGCAGCCGCATCTTACGAGAAAAGACATTCTACTGTGAGTATCCGAAGCTTTCTTCCGACAGGGAAACAATAGTGTGCAACAAATACTGACGTCGCCGTGTAGCGCCGCCTCTCGACTCACTTACACCGGCCTGGGGTGTAAGTGAGGTAGTCACGAAACACATTAGCTCGGACGGCTCGGTACTGCGGCAGGACCCGAGCCCCCACGTGGATACGACATGGCACAGATTTGCAGATATGGGTGTCATTGGCCTGACAGAGGAACAAGTCATCAAGCTTGGCAAGGACCCTGCCGTAGCGGTCAAGGCGCCGCCCAGCTGGGGCGTGGGTAACGAAACCTATCTTGCACAAATTGACGCGGTGCACCTCGCACACTGCTTAAATTCCATGCGCCAAAGCCTGCATTATAACTTTGACTACTACTACCCCAACGGTATCCCGAATGTCTACGCGGCACATTTGATGCATTGCCAAGAGGCACTGGCCAAGTGGCTCATGTGTCAGCCGAGCATGGACTTGTTCACTTTCAATTGGGTCGAAGGCCACGAGGGGCCATTTCCAGACTTTGACATGACGCGAAAATGCTGGAATTATGACCAACTGCTCGAGTGGCAAGACGAGCACAGAGTGCAGACAATCAACACTCCCGAGTGGAGTGCCATGGTCGCACCAGAGGGCACCAAGCGACGGCCTTCTCCGATCTTGTTCGAGGAGTCTCTAAGCCGCACACCATTCAATGAGGAGGGAAGCTAGATGGAGAAATATGCAGGCTGACAGGCGTGAAACGAAAGGTTCAATGAAAGAAAACTGGAAAACGGAGTTAGTGTTTAGCAACATGCATTCTATACTCGGGAAATTAAGTCATGTAGAAAACAGGCAATGTGATCGGGTTGTGGTGTAAGCACCGTCTTTCAGCTGAGAAGTATATGGGAGGGAGCCCAATATATTGCTTTCTTGGCATGTTGCATGCCCGCAGAGAAAAAGAGAGTCAACTACTATTTGAACGAGCCACAGCCCACCTTGAGCGAACGAGTCCACAAGCGAGATACCAGAAAGAGAAGATGCCGAAGCGTCTAATAAGTACAATTGCGTAGACAGTGTAATCTTTTGACCCGCACTGTACGCGGGTACTTTGCTCCCCACCTACAACAAACCCCTGCCCTACAGCGTCGCGAAGGATGAATCTCTATATTAAAACAGTGGCTCCGACTCAGTTTATGCAATTTTCTCGGCAACATTGATCGCTCGAGGACTACAGATTGCTTGGCATATTCCCAGCTCATCACCGGGCGACGCTCAATTGGACCGCCAGGGAGGGATCGTCACCGAATAGTTTCCTTTTGGATGTGTCCAACGACGAACGTATCTCGGGAGAGTCCGCATCGAGCCTATTTCCGACGGCGTTGCCATTTTTTTTTCTTCATTATGCTACTATGCTCGCGACGGCTTGGCCAAGGCCACAATGACTAGAGTTGGCCACTATCCGCTGCAGGTATATACTTGCCCCCTCTGGTTCTCAGACGGAGACGTCCTGTTTCGCATGCCTGTAGTCGGAAACCAATTCTGTGCAAATCTGTTGTGAAAATGCGTATTGGTACTATTGCTCTCGCTGTTTCTGCCGTCTCTGCTGCGGCAGCGTATAACCACCCGAGCAAGGTTCGTCGTGGTGAGAAGCCCGACGGCAAAGTCGCACCAGGCACCACGGACCAGTGCACATACTACTTCACCACCTCGTCCAAAGATGAGACTTGCAGCTTCATCGAGGGCTACTGGGGCATCAGTCACGCAAATTTTGTGGCCTGGGTAGGCACCGCTTCACACCACGCACGGGCTAGGCTGTGCGTGCGGGCTTGCATCGAGCTCTCGCTGACTTTGTTATTGTGTACAGAATCCCGCCGTCAAGGATGACTGCTCCGGCATTGATATCGGCTATTCCTACTGTGTCGACGTCAACAATGGCGGCACCATCACGTCCCCGCCCACGTCCGCGCTTCCACCGGCGCCGTCGCCCACGCTCGACGGCATCGCCAAGGACTGCGACAAGTACCACCTCATCGTCAAGGGCGACACCTGCGACAGCGTGACCGCAAAGTACGGCATCAGCATGGACCAGTTCACCGCGTGGAACAAGGCCGTCGGCCAGGACTGCGCCGGCTTCTGGGCCGCGTACTACTGCTGCGTGCACGTCGCCGGCGCCGGCACCACGTCGCCCGGCGCGACGCCCACCAGCGACCCGGTGCCCTCGCCGCATCAGACCGGCATCACCGAGAGCTGCGACAAGTTTTACAAGGTGGCCAAGGGCGACTCGTGCGACAGCGTGACGAGCAAGTTTGGCATCTCCAAGGACCAGCTCGTCAAGTGGAACTCGGCCATTGACAAGGACTGCAACGGCTTCTGGGCAGAGTACTACATTTGCGTGCACGCGGCCGGCGCCAGCACCACCTCGCCCGGCCCGACGCCGACCAGCGACCCGGTGCCCACGCCGCACCAGACCGGCATCACCAAAGACTGCGACAAGTACTACAAGGTCGTCAAGGGCGACACGTGCGACAGCGTCACGCAAAAGTTTGGCTTCAACAGGGGCCTCCTGGTCAAGTGGAACACGGCCATTGACAAGGACTGCAACGGCCTCTGGGCCGACAATTACATCTGCGTCAGGATCAAGGGCTACAAGCCAACATCGACGCCCACAAAGCCGACGTCGACCGGCCCCACGGCGCCGGGCCCCACGCAGACGGGCATCGTCAAGGACTGCCGCGACTGGTACGTTGCCAAGTCGGGCGACTACTGCGACAAGATTGTCCAGGGCTACTCCAGCTTTGACAAGAAGACCTTTATCCAGTGGAACCCCGCCGTCGGCAAGGACTGTGCCGGCATCTGGGTCAAGTATGCCTACTGCGTTGGTAAGCTCGCCTGACATGCAAGACGTTATTTTCCAGCAAAAAGCATCAACCAGCTGACCCGCATTCACTGCTAGGAACCAAGAGCAAGCCTGCCAAGCCCGTCAAGCCGCCGACAGAGTGCAAGACGCCGCACCCCACGCCCACGCAGCCTGGCGCCATCTGCAAATGCAAAAAGTGGCATCTCATGAAGGCCGGCGACGGCTGCTACTCGCTCGCCCAAAAGTACGGGGTCAAGGAGAGTGACATTAAAAAGTGGAATGTCGGCACCAATTGTAACCTCTGGGCAAAGTACAACGTCTGTGTCGGCGCATAGCTGTATCGAGAGGAGCGCTGAGTGCGGTTGTTGGAAGTCTGGATGTGCAATTCGTCCACTTTCCGTATCGATTAGATTTACATCTATTGTACCCGTTGTCTCCATATGCTACCAAGAAAACCAGAGAGTTGATGCCCTTTCGACTTGTTATGACTCTGCACACAATTAATGCATCCGACGTAATTCCTCAATCAGGTTCCGCACATCCTCCACGCTCGGGCCCAGATCTTTGCAAAGCTCCGCCTGAGTTGCCTCGTTCAGGTCCAGAAACCTCTCCACCATTTCGCCGTCGACAAATCGAAACGGGCCATCTGCTTCTCGAGTCTGGTTGCGAAAGGATCGCCAAGCGTGAAAGGTAATGCCTCCGGCCGTCTTGACGTGCTGCTCTATATTTGTCTGCAGCGTGATGAGCAGGTCTTGATATTTCGGCGCAATGTCACCGTAGAGATATAGCGTGCCCTCAATCTACAAGCAAGAGAGATTCATGATTAGCATCGGAATGCGGCAAGTCAATATGAACAACTTACAGAGGCAAGGAATGCCTTTGGTGATACGACGGCATTGTCTGCGGGCGCCACATTCAGCTTTTGAATCTTGTTAATCTGTTCGCCAAGATGTATCTCGCTCGTTATCTCGAGGCGGCCGCGGTCCTGCTCCGTTGGCGCATCCGGATTACGCGCCAGCACGATAATGTTACCCTGCGCATCCGCCTCCAGCCATCGCTCATTGTCTAGATGGCAAACTGAAGTCGCCCACGCTGACTGGAAATGCCTAGCCTTCTCCTCTAGCTTGGCAGGTTCTCCATCTTTTGGCGGCGTGAACTCTACCAGAGACAATGACTGCATCAGATCAGCGACGCCAATCATGTTTCCAGAGACGTCAATTGCCAGTGGAAAAGTCGCCGGACGGTAAGCCGCGAGCTTTTGCAGTGAGCCCTCGGTGCTGGTTTCCTCCGTATAGCTGTAGACAACAACGGTCTTGGAAAGACCAGCAACAATGTATTCGTCTATGACACTCAGGCAGCGGCATGCGCCTTTCAAATTGTGTGATACAATAGTGTATAGCTGGCGTTCCTCGTCTACTCCCAACACGAGTATCCGGCCGCGGGTCTCACCGGCTTCGCCGACCTCTTCGCCAGTGACAAAGCTTGTGCCCACGATAAAACGCTCCACTAGAGCACCAGTGTGATCGGGAAGCTCAGCGCGGATGACGCTTTCGACCATTTCTAGCGTGCTTGAGGCGTTGAGCTGGAGCGGAGCACCCAGTTCCTGGAATATGATTTCGTCAACGAGCTTCACTGAGCATGTGATGACTTCCTCGTTGCCGACAAGCTCTTTCTTTACGCAACCAAGAGCAAATGCCTTGACTCCCGGGGCGTAAGCGACGCGTCGAACCGTCTCAAATACTGGCAGTGACTTGACGTGGGTGAGGCGCTCCTTGTCGACATGGCATAGACGAACATGTTTATCAGTCGAGAGAAGTATAGAGTCGGGGAATGCCTCGGAATCAAAGGGAACGACATAGGTGGCATCGTCCGCGGTTGTGGCAGAATACACGATGCGTCCCTCGGAGCTGTATATGAGGCTGGCATGCTCCGTGGTGGCAAAGACGCTACTAGTGCCATCGCCCTCGGGCAGAATATGTAGACGAGCAGGACTACTCCCCAGCGTGACACTCTTTTTGCCTGACAGCGCGAGATCTTCAGCAGAGACGTTGAAGCTGACCACGGTTCCGTCTTCCAGAGCAACTAAAAGCGTGGGTCCTGATGCGCTGCGGGGATGGAGTTGGACCAGCGATAAGTCGCGAGGTACCGAAGCAGCATCACTAGTCTGCTGAAGTGTTTCGCCATGCTTGGCGCTGAGTGTCAAGAGATCTACGATCGTAATCTTGCCAGAGTTCCACCACCCAACAACGCCATAATCTTTCAAGTCCGGCGAGGCATGTAAACATGAAATTTGGTCAGACTGGCTCGAGTCACTGTTCCCTTGGTAGCGCTGCGTGCAAGCTGCCAAGTCTTTGTCAAGATTCAATGACACAAGCATAGTTCCCTCAACGCAGAGCAGTACCCATTTCCCGTTGCATGAAGCAGCTGTGATTTCGCCACCGTTTTCTGTCGCCCATGACGATACCCTCATGCCATTTTCAAGGTCAAAGACTGCGGCCTCTGTTGTTGTTACTTGGAGTAGATGCCCATTAGGCAAATTGGCCGCGGCCAGCGTCTCAGCTTCTAGATTCATGCCAGCGAAGTCATAGACTTCCTCGATATCCCCATCTGCGCCGAATTTGAAGACGCGGGTTTCCATGACGAAAGAAGCAACGAGCGTATCGACCTTGTTGGAACCGTGCGACTTTATCGTGAACAGTCCTTTTGTGTTTTGGATCTCATCAAGTATGCCATAGTCTTCCAGACCGACGCCACTTCTGATGCTGCGTAAAGATCCATCTCTGTATGCGCCGCAGCCAGCGACAATTCTGGCTTGACCCGATGAAAATACGTTGCCCTGCTGGTTGTCGCCTTCTCTATTCCCCATATCCATGATTGCAAAATCCAAAATCGGACCGTTGTTGGAAAGAAGCTTGATCGGATACATGGTACGTGAAGCAAGATCGATCTGCAAGAGCTGAGAGTCGCCGTGGTGGGAGGCGACGAAAAGCATGCCGTCGCCCATGTACACAAGATTTGACGCCCGGGAGGTCAGGTCCTTGGAATCCGGGAACCTGAGAGGCTCCACAGTCATGCCCGTAACAACAACCCCGGTTGGCTCTGTGTAGGTTTCCAAAGTCATCAAGTCTAGGCGTCCGTAGTCGTCGGCCAGGAAATAGTGCGTATCGTCGTACATGGCCCAGGCGACGTATATTTTGGGTTCGTCGAGCGCCGAGGACACGCTCGAATATGTCAGGCTATCGAAATACGTCAACAAGGTCTCTCCAACGACCATTAGACCGCCCAAGTGTGCTCTCGTTCCCTCGGTCTTTCGCACATGATATCGCTTTTCCTCGGCGACGGGCACAGGGATCAGCATGGATGCATAAGGGTCGGCGATGACTTGATCGAGCTCTCGATCCTTGTGCGGGTCAAACTTTGACACATCACTGCCTTTGTCGTCCTTTGTCAGTCTGTAAACGGCGACGCGAGCTTCCTCTTGGTCGAGCTGGGTCTTGTAGAGAAATGCGATGCGAGGATGGCCGGTTCGACTATGGATGAACGCGCTGTCCTTCATCCACAACTCCGTGAGGCGAATCTGGTCCATTTGTTCGAGTTTGTCAGATGCACCGCGCCTACTAGGCAAGCGGAACACGTTGAGCACGCCCTCCCACATGTGCATCACCATGTACTTGGCCGTTGGATCTACCAAGCATTTGTTCTGGCTCTGCGATTCGCGCATGTACGGCTCGGCAATGTCGTGGATCGCCTCATAGTTGAGTTCCATTTCATTCTTTTCCGGATTCCAGGATACGTTGAAGTATTGAAGTCGCTCAGTGCCGACAAAGAGGAGGTCGGTGGTGGCATCCTTGGGTCGCAAACGTTGCAACATGCATATCGTGCCATGCACGACTTTGGTGTGCAGACACGTCATGCCCTCTTGAGTTACGCGCCATATCTCGAGTCGATTCGCCTTGCTAAGAAGAGAGCTGATTAGCAATGAAGCCAGGGATAGACTGCCAGTGCAGGTCCCGATGACGCCTGCACCGGGAAGATGGAGACATACGCGACGATCAAGTCATCGTGGTCCGGGGAGCTGAACTGCAGTCGGATAGCATGGCGGATGCTGGTCGGCAGATGCACTGGCGCCACATAAGCCATGGTAAAAGGTGGAGGGCACGAGTGCGTTGTAGGAGGCAAAGTATGCTCCCTCGAAGAGCTTCGAGAAGAGCTGCATGCCGTGAGAAGTGCGTCACTAGCAGCCTCTGGTGCAGCTTTAGCGTTCGGCGTTGGCCCGCGCTGCCTGCTGCCGCTGGTGGGGTGCCGGAGTTTAGAGCTGTCCATGCAAACGATCCCAGACAAAGTCCGAGAGTGACGGCACTCCAAGGCGTAAAATAAATTCATATCAAAATTTCTATATGAGGGGAGGATTTTCTTCATCGAAACTCTTGTCCAGAAGTCCTCATGCTGTTTTGTAAGTGATTGTAACGCTGCAGACCAGTGCCCCATCACTGGCGCTGGCCTTGAAGGTGTCGCGCTCTCGCAAGGCCACATCGGGATCCGTTCATTCGCCACTTAAACATTCATACTCCGGGAATGTGCCGACTGCATTATTGATACGGCTGTGGAATGGAGAACACTCAAGAATCTGCCTGGGAATATGCACAAAGACATGGCCTGTTCCGCAGTCACAGGCATGATACGTTCAATCCGCAAAGCTGCTCGGCCAGCATTGAAAACTGTCTCGACAATGCAGTTACAGAATCGTTCAAAGATTATTCTCCAAGTAAAAGTCCAAATCTCTCTAAAGACTCGATCGAATTCGACCCGGAACGTTTGACTGAGGGCCTGCAAAATGAGGCGCGATCCATCCTACAAACAAGGTCGCTGTTTTCCAACCGATCAGACTTTCCCCACGGCCTGCTACTCGAGTTACCAGACATGGAACCGAGTTCATTGATGAATTGTCATCAACTTTCGGACATCCTTGACTTTGCTCCAAGTAATTGGCTTGCTACTCAATATCTACCTCTCATCTCGGTGGACCAGAAGAAAGACGAAGGTCTAGACTTTCCACCCCACGTCGACCGGCTGCACGAGGCGCTCCAGTACAAAGCAGACAATGAGCACGTGGTAGATGCAAATGACTTGCATCGCATATGTGAGCGCCGAGCCAGATCAAATGATGAGGTAGAGGAGCACTTTGACTCGTGGTGCGAGCTACTCTGACTCTGCGTAGGTATTCTGTACTCGCGAAAATACATTAACACCACCTCAATCACCAAGAAGCAGCCGTGCCTGTATACCGAACACTTCTTCCATGAACAAGTCTTTGGACGAAGACCTGCCAGGTACTACACGGCCACCGCTTAGCGAAACGGAACAGCAGCCAGACTCGACTTTATTTCATCATGACAAATATGAGTTTCAAGCGCTCTCTTCAATGGTTGAAGGTGCAACAAGCTCAGCTCCCTCAGTCGCTCACGAGGCGAAGATCGTTGTTGCGGGCGATGCTGTAAAAGACGCCAGCGAAGGGATAGCAATACATCCACTTAAGCCCGACGAACATAGTAGCCCGGGCAACTCCTTCTTCGACGATGCTTTCTTCGTCACCGACGAGCACAAAGAGGATGAGGACAATGAAATGCAAAGCATGGCTTCGATTCTGGACCGAATTGACAACCTTCTGGTGCCACTACCCGCTATACCTACTTCCAATCCGAACCGCGTCTCATCAGACGAGCTGTCAATGCTCAGTACGCTCAACTGGGAGTATCATAAACAGCTCCCACCATTAAACATCGACGCAACCCTGGAGACCGCACTTCCATGGGCACCTCTTCCACCTCGCCAGGGTGACCGATTTAGTGAAGAGTCTCTTGAAGAGCCAGAGACGCACACTGCGGCAGAAGCGACGGAACCCATCCAGAAGCTCATTGGTGTAATCGACAACATCAAAGACGAAGAGGTCCAGGAGTTGTCGGAAAGGCAAGATATTACGAAACCACAGTCGCTCACGAAGAATTCTCTCGATACCCTGATAAGGCTCCGACTGCAGAGAAGCACCTCTGAGCGAGCGCCACCATCATCATCTCACATTCTGCCACCGCAGTCAAAGATCCCCACGCCCATCCTCCCGAGTGCAGACGACCCTGGAGCCACATCGAAGCTGGTCTCGGCATTCATGACGCTTCGAGGCGTCAAGAAGCCGCGCGCACATCGCAAGTAACCTCTCTAGGCAAGGTGGAGAATGAGGCAGACTTAATTCGGAGTGGGTGTCCATTCTATGATGATGTATCCAAATGTCTAGGTGTGAGTATTTAGAAGTCGACTGCAAAGCCAGACCTCAGTAATCAAGTTTCCCCTATATGTAAGAACGAAAATGGAAAACGAAGAAAAAGAAGAAGAAATGCAAAATTTATGTCTCCATTGAATCGCTTCAGCACAGCTCCCACAGCGGCCGTGGCATCCTGGGCAAGGCTCCCGCCGGCGCCATGCGATGAGCCTGCTTCAGCCCGACGTACACGACCTTGTGCGACGAGCCGCTCACCAGGACGGACCTCGACGCCAGGCCGTAGTAGTCGGAGATGGAGTGCGTCAGCCAGCGCTTGTACGAGGCGCTGCTCTCATCGTCGCCAAACGAGTCAAACACGACGCCCTCGTCGTCTAGCGTCTCGTTCTGCACCTCCCTGCGCGTCACGCGCCACTTGCCAGCCGCGGCCTTTTTCTTCTCGCGCAGCTCGCGCATGGCATCCACGCGGCCCGCAAACACAATCTCCTCTTCGTCCGAATCCAGCTCATCATCGTCCTCCTCCTGCTCCCCAGCCGATGGTTGTCCCGCGCCGGTCGCTGTGTGCGCGTGGACAAATTGCCGCACCGGCTCCTCGAGCGCGCGCACCCAGCCCCTGACGAAGGGCGACCGCTTGGCCGACTCACGCAGGTCGCGCGGCACCTCGCCGACGCCCAGCCCAGTGGCGCTGCCGCTGAGAAGCTGCTGCTGCTTGCGGGCGGCCTGCAGGCGCTGCGTCTTGTCGCCGACGCGCTCGCGCACGCCACGGTCCCAGAACTGCGCCAGCTGGTAGGGCACGTCGTGGATGGGGTGCGTGGGCTGGACCTGCCAGTCGGTCGGCTGCGGCGGCTGCGCATTAGGGACGCCGATTAGACGGTCTGCCTGATGTTAGCGAGATCGAGGCATGTCTCCTATCAGGAGGGTGGGTTGCACAACCACGCGCAACCCTTCTGCGTTGTCATGAGCCCTTACCATTTTCCCAGCGGCGGCGTTGACGACTGCCTTCCTTGCCTTTGAGGAGCGCCTCACGGCGCGCCATGCTGTCGCGTCGTGAAGGGGGCCGCCGAGGCGGCGTCACGGGCTCTTCGGCATCAAATTTGATGGCGCGGCCATCAGCCGTCGCTGTGCGGGCTTTGGGACGCACATGTTCGTCAATCGGGATGGACAGTGGCGTGCCAGTGCCGCGGGCAATCGGCGAGACGCTGAGCGATTGCAGGGCCGATATCGTCCACGCATCAATGTCGATACCGGTGCTGTGCGCCGAAGGTGATTGCGCAGCGTGCTGCGGGGGGGCCGGGCTGCCGATGGCCATGGTTATGCGAGTAGTTATGTATGGAGGGGTCCGAATACAGGGCCGTCTCGATCGGTGGCAGGAGGTCTCGGAAGAGATGCAGCTTCACAATTGTAACGATGCACTATGTCGGCTCAGCACGAGCTGGCTGTTCCACTCAATCAATGCGTAGGCTGCGAAACGATGAGGGGTTGGAAGTAATATGACCAAGGGCTTCAACCTGGGGAATCGGCTCTATGACTCCATTGTCGTGATACGCGTGCATACTGGGACGCTAGATGTCCTCGAGTGGATTGTGCGGCCAATCAGCAGCCCAGCGCAAGACATGAGGAGCGATTTAGTGGATCGCACTTCAAGATGCGTCACAGCCCAGCAGGGTTCATGTGCGCTGCCTGCGGGCACTTTAATGGCAGAGCTTCGTATCTGGAATATGGCAGTTATTAATTTGCCAACGAGGACTGAGGCGTCTCGTCTTTCGTGACTATTCCAACCTGTCGCTGTAGACAAGTGACTACCCAGCTAAAGGGATTGCATCCAGTCACTGCAAAGACATTGTGTCTGAGGATCGGCTTCGGTATGCATAGACTTAATGCTGAAAGTAGCATTAGTTCGAAGCTAAAGTAAACTAATAATGAAAAGAATCCGTGAGGCGCCATATGCATAAAACACACTAATGATGATTCGACGGTTTGTAGTTCTTGCGGGGATTGCCGATGCCGCCAGGTTTCAGCAGAGGCTGGCTCTCTCGTGCAATCGCTCGCTCTTCGCGATCCTGGATATGTTCCAAATCTTCCTCGGTTTCCGCGTAGCGTTCTGGGTGCCCGGTAAAAGGTCCCGGAAGCCCGCGCTCCCAGCCTTCAGAGTATGTGCGGTTAGCAATGGGTCTTTGCTGATTAGATTGGTCAACAGGCGAGTCGGGTTCGTTGATGAGAGGCGCGCCTTCCGGCTCGGCAGCACGCTCGCGGCGCCGAGCAAGCTCATAGTATACACACATGAAGAGCACAGATCCCTGCATGGCGGCCGTAAGCAGGTAAATAGCCCAAGTGCTCCAGCCCTCCAGACCCAGTCGCATGTACAGGCTACCGGCGAATAAGAGTCCACCCGGTGTCTGTATACACATCATGGGGATACTCAAGCTACCGGCATGCTTGAGATGGTATGTCGTCCAGATTTGCGGTACGTATTGCACTGCAGCTAGTGCAGCGGCCAGCACACCGAGAAGATGAGCCCAAAAGTTGAGGTGCTGGGGCAGCGCAATTGCAAACACGCCAGTGATGATGATGGTGATGAGTCCGTGCAGGAAAGCCAGCAGTCCAACAGCCGCAGCCGTCTGCCACTTTGGTGATTCACCAGCAAGCTCATCCTGCGGAACCGCAGCGTCCTCGTAGCGGAAGAAAATGAGGAAAAGTACGAGACTGCACACAAGTCAGCGATCCGAGATCCAATGAGCCACCCTCCGGTTATAGGTCCATACATGAGAGTGAAGCACAGCCACTGCCCACCAAGCTGTGCGATGCCAAGCATGCCAGCGGCGCATTCGAGGCTCTCAATTTCTTTGCAGCAGCTCATGGCCGCACGTGAAGGTGGAACCGTTAATATGTTTGCGAAGCCGGCAGTCGCCGAAGTGGTTCCGAGAAGGACAAAGTATGGCGAAATGCCCTCGGCTGTTCCACGTGATATTATTCGATAATGTTGTGGTAGATAGGAGACGAGAAGTCCGACGAGGATCAAACTGTATTCGGGGACGTGTCAGCAGTCTGCGTCGAACATGACACGGCGTGCAGGGGCATAACGCACATGGAAATGACGACCTCGAGGTATCTAGGAGTCCGGAAGGCATCACACCGCGAGGCGGCATCGTTCAAGGAGTCCATGATAGCATCAAATGCGCCACAGCACCCTAATATACAAGATAGAGGTGGTGGTGTCAAGGGCAGGTTCGGTGGACGAGCTCTGTGTTACAATCTGGATCCGGGCCGCCCGTCACCCAGCGGCGATGGAGTCGGCGGCTGGCGGCAGCGTTTCCGAGATGGCGAAGAGGCGATACTGGATAGACGGGGGTGTAAATCGCGGGCGCAGTTGTTGGAAAGTCGTCCGCGACAGGTGCGTGATTGAGATGCTGGAGGAAAAGGAGACGCCGAGAGCAGTGGAGCTGAAAGACTGCTGCGAATGGACGACGGGTGACGGGTGACGGGTGATGAGCTTGTCGCGGTACAAGAGAAGCTACGCTGCAGCAGCAACAGCAGGCAGCCTGTTGGGTGGAGGATCCAATTGCCAATCGCGCAGGTGGCAGCGTGGCAGGCAGTGCGGCCGGAGCAAGGGCGGGCCTGGGTTGCTTGGCGGCCTGGCCTGGCCGGCCACGAGCCACTGAACGCTAACGCTGGCGCTGGCAACTGATTGTCACCTGTCGAGGGCGGAGCTTGGGCCAGCGCGCATGAGCTGTAAGGCATAAATGACGTATTCTCAGGCGGGCTGCGTGCTCCTGCCAGCGGGCACTGTCACTGTAGGTACCGGGCCTTTAGGGCACCAGGTCGCTATTCTGGCTGCGACGTCACTCGGCAGCCCGCTAAAACCAAGCGGAATTACAGTGCTGTCCAGTGACGGCAATACCCCACCGCCCAGACGAGAACTGTGGGCTTTATTGGGGTCGACTGGTTCAAAGTCAAACCTGCAAATCTGCAAACAGACTCTGACGATCTGCTTGGCGACCGAACAGCCCATTCCGACTGGTGCTCCCTGGGCCATGCATTGATGTTTACTGTGAGAAGCCTTGGCTAGGTAGCATGGCATATATCTCAGCGAACCATAACGCAAATTGAAACGGAACAGCACCTGCTGCATAGTTGGGCATGGACTCGGCGACGCAACCACCAGATGTTGCCCAGTCGCAGTCGCAGGCGCAGGCGCAGAATGCTTCTGGTTCCTCTGCTACCTTGGTTGCACAGTGTGCCGCCAATCCTGACCCAAAAGAAGCTGACAGTTTCTTCTATTCTTCCGCCCAATGGACAGCCGATGGCACATCTCTCCTGGTCAGCTCATCTGATAGCAAAGTTGCTACTTTTATCCTGCCGTCCGACCTTTTGGAAGCCGACCCCATTCAGCCTCTGCAGCCGCAGGCTATTATTCAGCTGCCGGAACCCTCGCAATGCATCGCCCCGGCTCCCTATTTTTCTCTGTCCCATCCAGCTACGCAAACCTTTCTCGTCGGCAGTCGTGATCACCCGCTGCATCTCTATCATGCCTTTCCCACAGAGTCTGGGAAGCCTGCACCACTATGCATGTACAAACTCATGAGACATGAAACGGAGGCATACATCACACCGTCATCTATGCTCTGGCCATCACCGGGGACCCATTTCTTCTGCGGCTCGGCAAATCGTATCGACTACTTTGATGCCTCTCGCCCTGGCTCCGGTGGCCCTGTTCACACTATCCACACCATACCATCAAAGAGGCATCTCCTGAAGGGCGGCGGCGTGGGAATGAAGGGCACAGTATCAGCTCTCTCCGACTCCCCTCCCGGTGCTCCTGGTGCTGGTGTTATAGCCGCTGGAACTTGGACACGCTGGATGGGTCTGTACGACATGCATCGCGTGGACAAGACCGTCGCCAACTGGAACATTGCGGATGCCGATTTGCACGAGTTTGGCAGAAGCTTCGGCGGCCAAGGTATTGTACAAACGAGCTGGAGCCCGTGCGGGAGGTATCTCGTCATCAACGAAAGGCACGCGTCAGGCCTGCTTGTCTATGATATCCGCGGCAACGGAAAGCTTCTTAGTGTTTTAAATGGGCGGTACGGTCAGACGCAGCAGCGGCTGACATGCGACACATTTGGAAGTGCAAGCAACGGCCCCGGTTTCGAGCTCTGGGCTGGCACCGAGTCAGGATCAGTCAAGGTCTGGGATGAGGTTGGTCTGCATTACGGCGTTGTTGAGCCAAAATGGGAATGGAATGCGAGCGAAACACCAATAGGCAGCACAATTGTTCACCCGAGTGGCTCTGTAGTTGCTACTTGTTCTGGAGCTTGGCGACATCCTTCAGACGCCGACATTGACAGCACGCAAGGCGGCTCGAATGGCGGCAAAGTTAAGACGAAAATACTCCGCGGATCTGCCATCAAGTTGTGGTCGATCACTAGCAAGCAAGATTCGTGATGGGACAAAAGCGTCTGTCTGGAGAGCACTGAAGCGGAGCATTGCTGTTTCGATTGACAGTAGCCGGCATCCAATACTCTCATCTCAGTCCCCAAACAAGGGGTAGTCACACACTGTGTCAACTCGTCACTCGGCTAGTTATGCCACGAACTAGTGTACCTATCTGTAAAATGGTCAACAGCCGCAAGCGCCAAGACAGCGACACTAAATTGAAAAAAGTCAATCCTGCGGCCAAGGGAGAAGAGGGATTTTCTCCAAAGATAGAAGCGTAACCGAAACCTCAAACAACCTTTCCTTGCAGTCATGACAATGGCATCGGCATGACAAGCTCGACGTCGCCCACCGGCAGGGCTGCATGATTTCTCTTAGCAAAGCAAAGCAGATGTATAAGGACAAATTCCATCACAGGGTTGTTTGTTTCATCGTAGCAAGTGTGTATGGTGGGAGATGCCGGTTGAATGCAACGCTCAACCGTCGTTGCCCTGTGCCAGCACCGATCCCGCAGGGGGGCATGTTCGCTTTTGCAGCCAAAAGGTCTGTGAATAGACTGATGTGTCGCATCCTTCACCCCCTGCCGCACGGTCCGGGGAAGGTTTGGGCCCTGCTGTCAAGAAGAACTCCTGGTTTGGACTTGAGAGAGGTCACCAGCGGCTAGCTATGCAGAGCCTTGTACCGATTTTCACGGTGCAGAGGCAATGTGATGCGAATTATGCACGCGCGTGCGTATAGTTGTCGCTGCTCGACATGTACATTATCGATTATCCAGCTGAGCGTACAAAAGTGTCGCCGCGTCTTCCAGCGTGGACGTTTGCAAACCCAGACGGGGAGCAGATGGCAAGATGTTAGCTGGGAAGGGGGATCATCGAGACGTAGCGCTAGAAGCAGGGGACTTGGTACTTGGATGAGCTTTGTTCTATATGGATGACTGTTTTTCGTAAAGGTTTCCAAGCGAATCTGCTTCTCGGTGAGCGAGGCATTCTGCTTTACTGCGTTTTGATACGCCACGTATGTACGACCAGCCCGGTGCTGTAAGTGGGTGTGAGTGGGTGGAGCGCATCTCGCAGGGCGGACAGATCGGAAAGATCGGCAGTGGCTTTGGCCGGGCCAGTCTCACGACACGACACGGGCTCCAAGGTTGCCGCGAGGTTTCGTACTTGCAGCGAGGATCGTAGCTGCCGCGAATCCAGTTGCAGCAAGTACTCACTGTCACAGCTTTTACTTGTTTCAAAAGCAGTATCGGACGCCAAGCGCGGGATCTTGGAGCAAATGTTGGCAGACAATAGACATTAAGGACTACGCTAAGCTCCTAGCTACCTAAGCTATTACATAAAAAGGGCAATCATGAAGAGGTCGCGCCGCCAATATCGAGGCATGCCGACTCTACATCTCATGATTCCTGTCAGACAGACCTCGCATGTCGCTGTTACTGCGCGGCACAACTTGCGGGATTTCGATATACAGATGATGGGTGGAAATAAGGTAAAAAGGAAGGAGAAATAGAGTCTATCGTGTGTTGGTGATCAGTGTAATAAAGTCGGCAGTGAAAGAGAGAAAAAAGAAGGGTGGGGGTAGTAAATGGCGAAGGTAATAAAAAAGAAGAAGAAAACGTCGTCAGTCAAAGCGCGTCCATGCCCTGTCCCCAAGCTTACATCATGTGAATCTCACTTGCTGATTTTCCTTGGTGCGCTATTCTTTCCACCCCCGAGACGGTATGTACACAACTTTTGCCTCAACTGTCCGTTGCTCACGATCGAGTGAGGTTTCGGGTGCGGCCACCGCCAGTCTGCTGCCAGAATGGTCGCTCACCACCGCGGCGCGGCATACTGCCAGTGTCGACGGGAGAAAAGTTGTCAATATTATTGGTAGGCGCGAGGGCGCTGTTCTGCGTCAGAGGAGTCCGGTCGGTATCGGTGGTGGTATTGGCACCACCAATGATGCCGCCCTTGGCTGTGGGAGGAATAGGCCATGATTCTGTGTCTTCGTGGTGTCCTGGCCCTGGCGGTCTAGGCGCAGGGCGAGTGTCATTCATTTCATCATCACCTTCGTAGTCATTTTCTGGGCTAGCGAGCGGGCGGCTGGAGAGGGTCAGCAAACGCGGTCATGTCGCAATGATTTGAATAACTTGCCTGATAAACTTGGGTTCCTCTTCGACTTCGGTAGTCTTGGGATTCTTGTTGCGACGCCAGAGGAAGATTCCCAGGGCCAGAAGAAGTACGAGAGCTGCGAGACCGCCGACAACGCCGCCGACGATGGCACTGGTATGATTGGATCCTCCATCGTCCTTGGTCGAATCAGCGCCGGTGGGCTTACTATTGCGGCCCGAGGTGCTACTAGGGCCTTTGCCATCACTGCCAGTCACCGAGGCAAGAGTCGTAGCAGGGCGCAGAGAAACTGAAACGGTGGTATACGCAACAGCATCCTCGCCTGAAGCCGTGAGGGCTACCGTGGTAGCCATGTCGGAAGCGGAGCCGCAACCGTACTGGAAGTATCCGCCTTCAAATGTATTTTTATAACAAACATCGCCAAGGCCACACGTAAAAATGTGAGGGTCAACGACGCCGCGGCCGGGATTGTTTTCGTCAGCACAGCCAGTGAAGATGCCTTGAGCACAGTCACCCCCGTCTGGACAGCAACCGACGGCTTTGTGCTCCGCATCGACGACGCAATAGGAACCGGCCAGACAGGTCGCGGGCAGGTCGGGGTCGCCTCCTATGTAACCGCAGACCGTGTTGAAATCTCGACGGACGAGCTGGGGGGGGTTGGTTGGCATGGCGGTCGGCTCTATCGACCAGGACTGTATATCCATGGTGACGGTCGGTCGCATCGTCTGGCGCGGCAGGGCATGTGCCGAGGCGGAGGCAAAGATGGCCGATGACAGAAGCATAGAAGCCGCCATAGTATGGACTTGCCGGCGCGAAGATGGTTGAGGCAGCGTCATGATGATTTATATCTGAAGGCGCGCAAAGCAACTGATTGCTAATGTTGGTCGATCCGCGCTTCGCAAGTGCGGAGGAAAATTCGGCGTTTGTTTGTCGTGTGGACGAATCGTTCGTGCGTACGTGCGTTGTTGTGAGATCCGGCGAGCGATACAAGTGGCAGCCGATAGCCAACGTTGCAAGGCCTGAAAATCGTGCAAGAGGGCAGGCTCGCCAATGATGCAAGAATAACGTCTTTTCTGCACAAAAAAGGCAATGGAATATCAAAGTGAAAATGAGTGAAAAGCAGCGGTATACTACAGAGCCATGGGGGTGGTTGGCCGGGGAAGAGAATCCAAGGGAAGAAAGGAAGGGATAGATGAGCAGCAGGGCTGGGACAGAGAGGGACGAGGAGGGAGGAAGAGGGTGGGTGGTGATGGAACAAACGGGCAGTCACCGGGGTAGGCAAGCACAACGAGGGCTCTCTCCTTGGTGTCTGGCGTGTCTGGCACCTGGGTGGGCAGTGTTGGCAATGAGGCAGGTCTTGGAAGAAAAGGCAAACGATACGAGACAGTGAGAGTAGGCGGTATACACTTGGTGAGGGTCAAGGAGGCCGTGGCACGCCTGGAGGTGGGAGGCACCAGATGGCTGGCCGGCTTAGACAAACAGACAATGGGGGGAGGACTGGCACCTGGGTCTCATCTGGATCAGAACCGAGACAAAAGGCACGCCATGCGGGAGGTGGATAACGCCGGACAGTTGATGGGCCACGGTTCGCGAGAGGGAGGGATGCGACCTTGGAATAGCCAAGTTCAGTAAAGGCAAGCCTTTGCTTTTGGCTAGAAAGCCCGACGCTGACCAGGAGGCGCATTTTGGGCGCAGTCGAGGACGGTATACCAGCGTTCGCCGGGCAGAAGGGGTTTATCCGAGAGCCAACCGGCTGATACTAGAAACGCCGGTGTCATTGTGCCATGGCACTAGCATCTTAGCTTGGAGTCCGCCGATCAGAAGTTAAATCATTGCCAGACATTCATCGCCGGCTTCAGACGAACCGCACAGTGTGTGCAGCGGCTCTTCGTCGTGGCAGCTCATGGCTGCTGTGGCGGCGAGCCCAGCCACAGTGCCAACTGCTGGTTCCTGGCACGTTGCCTACTGGCAGTCGCTGCAAGGGGGCAAGACAACAATAGCACGGCACCCGCAAGGCCACAGGGCAAAAAAAGCAATTTATACGCATTGGTGGAAACGAGGCTGGCCGAAAGCGCCACTCGAGGAGAACTTTTCTTCTTTTCTTTTCTCTCTCTCTTGATTGCTTCTTTCATGGCGCGCTGCGGTCAGTGCCACACGGTCAGAGGCGGGGAGGAACAGCGGGGAGCAAACAAACATGACCAGCATCCTTGAATCTCGGCCGCTCTTCTGAAGGCTAGGAAATGATAATCTCACCAGGAGACAGAAACTTTATGGCATTGATAAAGAAACATCGTTTCGATTCCTGGTCCCGATGATGAAAGTCAGATGTGTGAGGTAGTCAGTGCCAGGCAAACCCGATGGATCGTCCAGTCTGAGTGGTGCTACCAGTAGACCTCTCCCAAAAGGGGCAATTCCACCTCGCCGGCGCTGCGCACAGGGCGTTTGGCCCGCCTAAAGCCCACCGTAACTTGGCCCGCTACTTATGCCACCACAAGTTAGTGTGGCTAGGTACCTAACTTTAGTGGCCAGCCAGCAAAGTCAGTAACTTAGCCCGCTGGGGCTTTACCAGCCAGCAGGCACCCCAGGCACCCCAGGTTAGCACGTTGGTTACAATAACGTGGTCCGCGCTGCGATCGGATCGGCTCCACAAGCCGGCACGTCCGAGGCCCGGTCCTGTTCCTGTTTCTGTTCCTTGCCTGTCAGGTTTCCGGGATGCCCAACAATCTGGCAACGATGATTACCATCGCAACCAAGATGAGCAATAGTATAGTCCTGTAATTGGCTGATCCTAATATTCTCGGGGCAATACGACTCGCTTTCCCTTTTCATTATTCTTTTCCTAATTCGAGCTTGCTTTAGTGTCCCTTACATCTACAGCCCTATGCCCTCCATGCACCGTTCCAAGCTCCCAGCTGTTCGCACTTGTCCCCTCACCACCACCGACCCCCACATTGTAGCCGTCCGATTCCTCCGCCAACCTCGCCGCGTCACCATCCACAAACGACGACTTGTTCCCAGCCTTGCGCGCCTCTTTTTGCCTCTTCTTCTCCATCTTGGCTCGCTGTCGCGCCGCCTTCTTCTCCCGGCGCGTCATCCGCGGAAACTCGCCGTCCGCGCCACGCAGCACAAGTCCGGGGTGCATCAGGTTGAGCAGCACCAGCGCCAGCACCATGGGCATGGCGTCGAGCACCAGCGGGTACGTCTCGTCGGTGATGAGCTTGTTGTCTGCATTGATGCCCGGTCCAAATTCCAGCAGGCGAAAAATGATGCGGACCTGAGAGTGTGGATATTCTCATTAGCAACAGGACAGAACCATCGGAGACGTCGTGTGTCTGTTGCTTCCTCATCCTCGTAAGACGACGACGACTACGACGGATAGCAAGAGGCACATTTTGACTCACCATGATTAGCACCAGAACTGCCAGCATGGTCCAGATCAGAAATCGTAAGCGACCCATGCTCTGTCCTCGCGAGACTTGTCGCATCCGTCGCCAGAACCACGCCGTCATGGTCCCGAAAATGACCACGAAGCCGAGTTGCAGGCCGATGCCCGCCGTGTACACCTTTATCCCGATGCGCGCCAGCCCGGCGTCGTCATTGTTGGACAGGAGCACGCCGCCGCCCAGCTGCACCAGGAAGCAGACAATGTCGAGCCAGACAAACACGACCGTCAGCTTCACGGCGCCGACGCCCCAGATCTTCTTGTCGGGGAGCCCGAGGTAGACCATGCGAGCCACCGTCATGTAGGCAAATGCGTTGATCCCTACGGTGAGAGTGAAACCTTGTCAGCGGGGCCCGTAAAGTCAGTCCTTCGAATCACTTACACAAAGGGGCCAGCAGAAAGAGGAGCTGTCCCCAGAGCGCATACTGCAGCTCTTGCTGGTGATGGGCCCCAACCGCACGTAGGCTGAATGCTGCCGTCTCCCAAGCGGCGCCCATGATTACCACCCAGCAAAATCGCTGTTCCATGTCAGACTTTTCCCGTCTCAGATTCCAATTGCCCGGGTTGCTGCACTGCTGGTCGTACCTTTTTGTAGAGAATCGCCTGCACAATGTGCGCCGCGAAACTCGCCCCAAATAGCGCTGCGAAAGCAAGATTCGCCTCGAAGCTCGGATTGTCATTGTAGTTGGAATTGCACGCATCAAACGGCACACGGCCATATTTATCAGGGACTGCCGTGGTGCAGCTTGGCGAGGCAGCGTTGCTCGTGGTTGGCGTCGGTGCGTCTGTCGTCGAGGTAGCCATGATCCAAGCCTTGATAGTCGAGCTTAATGATTCTCTAGACTTGGAAATGCCATTCTCCGGCTTCATCTTATATACATGGAGCCCTTTTGTCACCCAGTCTTGACAGTTCATAACCAAAGTTGCTATATTTACCATCCTGGTCCACTCGGCTTATACGTGTACCATCGCGGCGGGGGTCGGACTGGACAAGCTACGGCAACTGCGGGCAAGGACATGGGGCTGTGATCGCATCAAGTCGGAAAATTGTCCCGCGTGCACGTAACTCCATATCCTTCGATGGCCGTAAGCTAGCTTGCCCACGCCCCATCCAGCCCTATTCAGCAGCTCGCCGATGAGGCTGCTCTAGCCTGCGGGGGCTTTGGCTTGCCGTTACGCGTCGCCCGTCAGCGTCGTCGGATTCGCTCAGCAACTTTGCGACGTCAATTCTGCGCCGTAAAATAAACAAAGTACTTCAGACCAGTGGTGAGATAATTCTTGCTTAACTCGACTGTTGCCCACTTCTAGTCAACTTTTGTCGTATTGACACAAGCACAACCGTGTGTACCTGCTTACCCTAGATCTATCTTCAACGTCGCTACAAGTTGCCACTTAGCTTTCGTTAATTCATGGAGATACAGCAATATGTTGGCTGTCTTTCTGTGAGAAATCTATCAGTATTCTACGCTGGCATTGAGATGCATGGGAGTTATTTGGCCACGGTCTGGACCCTGAAGTCGACTGCGCACAAAGAGTCGGCTATTTTTTTGTAACAACCAGGCGCTTTGGCACCGCATAATAATCACACAGCCGGGAAGGAAAGCTTTAGAAAAAAAAGAGACGACGGCATCTGCAAGATTCAAAATAACAATGGAGGAATCTGCGATGAAAAGAGTTTCCTTTTTGGCTTTGCGTACCGCCATAGTGGTCGACGCACCGCTGTAAACGCCTTATAGTCCAATTGTCGCAGAATGTCGGCCTGACTTGGCATCCCTTGTAACACCACACCTGAGTAAATCCTGCAACGTAGGTATTTGTCAACGCGCTCTCCCAAAGTCAAACGTTTCCTGCGATATTGTGCAGCTATTCTCTTCTCTACGAGACGATACGTTGCCTCTTTACCGTTGCGCCGTGTCTAGTCTGCGGCGCGCAAACGGCGTCTTGAGCTATGACGCAACACCGTTTCTACTTTTCCCACCTCGATCGCGGCAGCCAGCTCGACCTCTCCTCTGCACGCCAAGCGCCCGCCGACATGACGCGCGACGAGAGCGTCGACACGGCTCACTACGACTATCCCCTGCCCGACATTGCGGACAATGAGGATTTCCGCTCCGTCATCAAGAAGCTCTCCCTGTACGTATACCACCCATTTGCTCCTTTCTGCTTCAGGCCCCAAGTCGACATCTTCTTGCGCGCGCCTCAATCACCCCTGCCTCATCGCTAGCCTCATCGCTGACCATTTGATCCTGCTCTTCACTCTTGTAGATATTTCCGCTCCGTGATTGAGCTCCCCAGCACCTTTGAGCAGCTCCGCACGACGGCCGCGGGCGCCCCCCTGCGCGACCTCGCCAATCATCTCGGCGCGACGTGCCAGAACCCGCTCATTGTGAATGCCCTGCTGTAAGCCGCTCCTTTGCACCATGCTGTGTGGACAAGGCACACTCTGCTAGAGATCCTCTGCCCGCGCCATGTTGACATGATACTCAGCGCGTTAAAGTGGCACTACGATACCGACCGTCATGACCAGACTCTGAGCGACGCGCGCGCCTCGGCGTGCGAGATTGTCGCCTGGCGTTTCCTCGCGCGCCTCTCCGACGCCGACGCCCTGCGCTTCTGCCTGTATGAGATTCCCGACCCGCACGCCTCGCGCCGTCCACGCAGTCCCGACGAGGAATCGCAGCAGCAGCAGCAGCAGCAGCAGCAGGCCGTCGAATCTTCCCCGCTGCTGCTGCGTCGCGCCAAGACGAACCCGGACGGCGACTACGGCCTCAATCTTCGCCACGCCGCCCAGGCAGGAACCTCGTCCCGTCGCTCGCTGCTCCTCGACTCTGTCTTGTCTGCCGCCGCCATCACCGACGCTGACAACGACGACGACGACGACGAAGCGGCGACCTTGGAAGAGGCCGGCGACGCCGATCCCGCCGTCGCGTTCCGCACGCTCAACGCGCTCGAAATCGCCGTCGTCGCCAACGCCAAGCGCTTCCTCGGGCGCAGCGTCGTGCAGCGCATCGTGACGGGCATCTGGCACGGCGAAATCATCTTTTGGGACTCGCTGTCGGTGCACGCGACCAAGACGCCGCGCCTCTACGACCCGCGCCGGACGGACCTGTACTCGCGCCTGCGCGTGCCCAAGTACCTCAAGACGTTCGAGGCCCTCTTCTTCCTCGTCTTCCTGTACCTCTACTACACGGTGCTCATCCGCCGCGTGTCGGACCGCGTCACGGCCACCGAGGCCGTGCTGTGGGTGTGGATCGCGGCGTTTTGCTACGACGAGTTTAGCGAGTGGCTCGATGCCGGGTCTGTATTCTACGTGACGGACATTTGGAACGTGTGCGACTTGATCATGATGCTGCTCGGATGCGTCTTTGCGGTGCTAAGTATGCTCTTCCCTCCCCTCTTGTATAAATGGTTGATGCTGACAGATGTAGGAACCACGGGGGTCATACAGCAAAGCACATCCATCAACAACACCGCCTTTGACATTCTCGCTCTCGAGGCCCTCTTTCTCGTCCCTCGAATGTGCTCTCTGCTCTCCCTCAACCCCTCATGGGGCATCCTCATTCCCTGCCTCAAAGAAATGACGATTGACTTTGTCAAGTTCATGGTCATCATCCTCATCATCTACTGCGGCTTCCTCACCACCTTTTCGCTCCTCGGCCGCGACCACTTTACCCTCGTGCAGATGGCCGGCGTGCTGGGCAAAATCTTCTTCGGCTCCAGCTACGTCGGCCTCGAGATCATGCACGACATTGACCCCGTGTTTGGCCCGCCGCTCATGATTGCCTTCATCACAATGTCGACGTTTCTCCTCATGGGCTCGCTCGCCGGTCTGCTCGCCAACAGCTTCGCGCGCGTCATGGACCAGGCGCACGTCGAGTACGTCTACGTCTACAGCGTCTACGTCCTCGAAGCCTCGACCAGCAACCGCCTCACCCACTTCTACCCGCCCTTCAACCTGCTCGCGCTGCTCGTCTTCCGCCCCTGGCGGCTCGTCCTGCGCAGCGACGACACCTTTCGCGGCGCCCGCATCTGGCTGCTCAAGGCGACGCACACGCCCATTGTCGCCGTCATACGGCTCTACGAGATGCTGACGAGGCGCAGCACGGTCAAGGGGCTACCGCAACTGCCGGGTGGCTCTTTATTACACCCGGTTGAGGGATTCGGCCGCACAGAGGCGAGACGCGACACGGGGAGAGCGGAGAGGGGACGGAAACGCACAAAGCGACGGCGGACTGTGCTGCATTCGCAGGAGAGGACTGCGGTGGAGCAAGGACCGGGAGAGGCGAAGCATGTCGCACTCGAGGCACAGATTGGGGAGCTGAACAGGAAGCTGGACAAGTTGACTGATATTATCATCGAGATGAAACGAACAGAAGAATCACGACTTGAGGAGGGCATAAATAGATAGAAAAAAGCAAATTTCATTCATTCAATTATCATGCCAATAGTGACCGTTCGGCGCAACCTGCTGCATTTTTCTATAAGCCGTCTCGCGCCATTCCATCGCCAAAATTTTGTCGTTTTGCTTTCCAACATAGCATTTTTCACTAATCATCTGGGGTCGACTGTCGCAGCTTTCTATGAGACGTGTCGCCCATTCCCATCGTCAAACTCCCATCGTTTTGCTCTCAGTGCAGCATTTCCTGTTACCTTTTCTAGGCTGTCTCAAACTTGATCGTTCTCGCGATTCTCTTGGCTTATACGAGCGGCGTTGCTTTCGACCAGATTCTGCAAGCGCTCATATGACTGGACGTCGTCAATTATATCAGCTGGAGAGGGTCTGCCGCATGGCTTCAGGTGAATATTTCCCAACCTATGATTGACGCGAGCGTAAGGAAAAATCCTTTGTTCAGTATGAGCCCTCAGCCGGTGATACGCCTCAAAGACCTCCCCCAAGCCGCTGTCAAACCCAGAATTTCCGGCGCTGAGCTTCCCCGATGCTTTCAAGTTGTCGTCATCGTATTCGACCACAAACTTGGTGAGTGCCGAGGCTTGCAAGGCAGAACAGCCGTCGAAGAATTGTGCCCACGACCTAATTGGCATATCACCATACCAAGTCCTCCTGTCGAGACACACAAAGCATTTTTTGAGCACAAAGTCTGACAATGTGTGTAAATGACTCTCCATAAACTTGAGTAGATTCATGGAAACGACACAATTCTCAATTTGCAGTGACTGCAGTGTTGGGAAACACTCGTGGCCCAATGGTAAGAATACTCCTTTCACGGTGACGTGCTCAGCGAGTCCCGGAGAAGCGCGAATGCTTAAATGTCTCAATTCTTTCATGAAGCGAAAGAAGTGAGATGAAATATTTCGAAAAAAAATCTAGATAACAGCTAGTATAGTCTGAGTAGTTGGAGAGGTCCCCGGGTTGCCGAATGCGCGGGAATTGAAAGGTGGCTGATTTGATGCGTGAAAGTAGTCTTCGAAAGGCTGGTGTGTAAAAGGTGGAAGGGTAGACTGGGACCAAATCAGTGAAAACCAACTCCGTAATGGTTTGATTGTTTGAAATGGCCCTGAATGTTTCGGCCAGCAAAGCTCGCCAAGGGTAGAGGCGCTCGGCGGGCAAGGAATCCTTCCGGTTGCCTTGCCACACCACACTGCCACTATCAGACCTCAGCTGCTCGCTGGTAATCTTGTACACAATCTCAAAAGTCTGCAGGGCTGGCAGGTGCAGTCCTGTCAAAAGACCACGAGCAGACGGCAGCAGCACAGGGTTTCTCAGACGCGGGGCGTGTTTGGAGCGAGCGTAGCCGTCACTCGAGGTTTTTTCTCTCAAGGATCGGGACTGGAATTGGGCCATGTCCACGCTCGTTCCAGTCAGGTGAAGGTTGAACTGGATGCGCTGAGTAAGGTGGCCGTACTTTTCCGCAGCAATCAAGGCGGATTCGCAAACTCGCTCCTCGTTGCTGAAGCTGATTGTTTTGAAAATGATTGGAGCGAGCTCGTCGTGACATAACTTGCAGGTGACGCTGACATTCAAGAGGTCGTACTTGTCGAGCTGGTCGATGATCATGGTGCATAGCTCCCGCGGGAGATGGAACACAAAGTAGCCCATTGAGTAGCAATCGAGGGCAAGATGGCAGTTGCAAATGGAGAATATCTCGGGACAGCTAAGGTTGCAGCGAGAAATCGTGTGTAGCTGTTGGTTCCGCTAAATAGCGGCAGTTGCAGGCTGTCGTCCTCCCGATGTCTCGCCTGCGCGGGCCCTCGGCTCTCTACCTCAAGGGCTCTGCCTACCGAGCGTGAATGCAAGAGTGAATTCACATTGTGCGTGCGTTTGTAGATTTGGCCATATGAACGATTCACGGGGCGGCATTCACGGACCGTTATTTGGGCAGCTGGCAACTCACACCAGTCTGTTTGCTACCAGCTGGCAGTCCAAGTTGCCAGGTGTTGGCCAGTCCGTCGAACAACCATGCGAGCACGAATGTGGCGGTGCGTATGCATGTTGAGTAAAGATGAAATGATCAATCTTGCGATTCGATGCTTCAAGCACTGGGTTACCCGTATTGGAATGTATGTGCTTATAGGGCCAATACAACGGTAAGTTGTCGCTGCGGCCAAAATTTGTTCAACTTGAGCCATGATCGACTCTCCTTGCGCTAATGAGGATTCAAACGCCGTAACTCTAGATTTTATTCGGCTACCACCGAGTAATGGAAATGTGTTTAGCAAATTGGTCTGCGGAGAGTGATGCTGGGCATCACGACACTATGTTGAGGCTATCAGGGCACCATACCATTGCTTGCAACGCAGGCTCTACAAGCTAGAAAGTCGGATACCCGGATGCCTCCAAAAATCAAAGGAGCTTCTTCTTGCTTGTCAGTCAGTCGAGATAGCCTCGGTCTCTCTGACCAGCGAGACTTTGCAGTTATTCATTGTCGCGGATGGTGTAAGTCACAACACGATCCATCAAACGGCCGCACAGCGCACGCGCCGCCCCGGAATAACATCAAACCACAACCCAGCACCCTAATCCGGCGCTCCCCATTCGCCCACTCGTCAGCGTCACATTATTCCGACATTCCCATCCTCTTTTAATCCCTCGAATAGCCGCTCTGGCCTCATTTCATACCATTGTTCTATAAATCACTCACGCGTAACGAGTCTGATCACCACTGCTACGCCACAATACAGTGGGTAGATGCGCTGCGGCTCTCGCCAGAAAACGCCCCCAATCCCCGTCCGCGCCCGAGTTACCTAATGGGCAAACGGCCCAGCCTCGCCGCGCGCCAACAGCTCCGACTTCGGGACTTTTTTCTTCTATTACAGCTCGATGTAGGACAGAGAGCTCCATAGCTACCACGCCCTTTCTCCTCATTTTTTCGACGACGACGACAACCCCAGCTTACATTGTCAATCACAACTATTGCAGCAGCGTCTTTTTTCCCTTGTCTGCATATTTCACCGTTCCATTCACCTCCCAGCTGCGCCATCGAGCTCCCTGTCCGACGAACACCCTGCACCAACCGAAAACCTTCCTCTCCATCGCTGACAGGAAGCCATCGTCGAGCTCTGTCCTACACCATCATACCGATCCCGACATACCCGCTGCCCTAGATCGATATAGTATTGGCTATAACTACACGAAACATATAATTAAAGATCAAATCACAAAACCATGGCTCCCCCCGTGGATGTCGCGAAGCCATCGTCACCATCCTCCACCACAACCACAGCCGCAGCTACAGCACAAACAAGCTCAACAACGCGCCAACGGAACACCAAAAACCTCGGCATGCGTCTCGGTGCCGACGCCATCAGTGCATCCTGCGCCGCCGGCTTAATATCCCCTCTGATAGCCTTCATTGACAAGTAAGCCTCCCGTCCAACCCCCCCCCCCCCC
>JAPFRW010000232.1:0-52043 GCA_030778065.1 Akanthomyces uredinophilus
CCCCCCCCCCCCCCAAAGTCTTCTCTCTAACCACCGTCTCCCCCAGATCCATCATGGAAAACGCCTCGGGCTCGAGCCCGTCCATCCTCGCCTCCCTCCGCCGCTCCTTCACCTCTCTCCTGCGCCATCCCCTCCGCACCCTCGCCTCCAAGCCCGTCGGGCTCGTCTTCCTCCTCTACGGCGGCACCTACCTGACGGCCAACACGCTCGACACGGCCACCTCGACCGTCTCGGCCTCGCCCGCCCGCACCACCACCTCGGGCCCCTCCAAGTTTGCCGCCTCGTCCCTCGCCAACGTCTCGCTCTGCGTGTACAAGGACCAGGCCTTTGTCAAGCTCTTCCGCGCGCCCGGCGCGTCCGCCCCGCGCCCCGTCCCGCTCCCCTGCATCGCCATCTTTGCGCTGCGCGACTGCCTGACCATCTTTGCGTCCTTCAACGTGCCCGCCCGCCTCGCGCCGCACCTCGACGCCTACACGGCCCAGAGCGTGCGCGTCTCCGGCCTCACCGCCGCGCAGTTCCTCGCACCCGCCGCCGTGCAGGTCTTTTCCACGCCGCTCCACCTGCTCGGCCTCGACTGGTACAACCGTCCGTCGACGCCGGCGGCCAGGATGACGTGGGGAGATCGCTGGCGCGTGATTCGCGGCGGCTGGCTTCCGTCGTGCGCGGCGCGCATCGGACGCATTGTCCCGGCATTTGGCGTCGGCGGCGTCGTCAACTACAAGGTTCGGCAGGGCTTCATGACAAAGTTGGAGTGAGCGGGGTGCTCACTCCCTCTTGCCTGCGTTTTTGTTGTCTTCTTCTCTTCACTATTGTCTCATAATAACGGTCACCTATGATAAGCTACCATTTGCACATCCATTACTGCATTATAGATCCATCGGGTTCACACAGGAAATCGGTTTAGAGGGGATATCTTTCTTGGGAGTCTGGCATTTTTTTGTATTATTTAATGTTTACCGTTTCATAAGCTCGGAAATTCATATACCGCATAGCACTTGTCCTGCAAGCATACTTTCAACTTGACCTTGTTCAACGGTTGAATTTGGATATATTGATTCAATCGGCGCAAGGTAGATACATTGAAATTTCAACCCTCGCATTCCTCCTCGCCACCTCGTCACTTTTCTTCTTCAACATCCCTGTTGTTACTCTCGCCCTCACATGTTGCGACAAGCAAAGACATGACTTTGTCCTAGATCATTTGATTCATTCCCTTCCTCTCCGTCCCGTAAAAAAAAAACATGACAGCTCTGCATCAATATCCCCGCCCTAGTCAGGTATAAACTACTACCAAAAAAGTAAAAAATAAAAAAAATAAAAAAAAATCAATCAATCCCAGCCTCAACGCCGCAGCAGAAAGTAGAAGAAAAAAAAGGAAGAAAAGCCAGCATTGCAGGACGAGAACGTGTGCTGCTTCTGCAACGATAAAAGAAGGATCCACAGCGATTGCTCTGCTGACAAGGACTGAAGAAAAAAAAGTATAAATGCTGAAAAGAAAAGAGTCGTGAATCCTCTGCAAGGCCCCTTTGGCTCGAGCATGGGCCGTCACCATCACGTCGAAGAGCTCCCACCAAGGACTCATGGAAGTCGCTGCAAATGAGCAAGACCTCGGCAAAAGCTACCCCCAATGTCAAGATTGCGCGTGCATCTTCAGTCTAGATACTAAAGAGGGGAAAAATTTGTACCCAAGAAAAAAAAAGAGAATGGAAGAAATCGACGGAGCGTGTATGATGACTGTTGGTGACTTTCGGGCAGCCTAGTTGCGCATCACCTCGGCGCGCAGAAGCAGCTTGTCCGACTTTCCCAGGACCGAGTCCAGGTCGTAGGCGCTCATCAAGTTGCTGGGCTGTTTCGTCTGCTCGTTGAGAGAAAACAGTTGCAGCTCGTCTCGGTCCGACACGTCCAGACGGGTTGCAATGACACCTTGAAGCTTCTTGAATTGGGCGTCCTTGTCCATGCGAGTATCGACACGGGGCACGCGTAGGGCTATGAGATCGTCGCCGTAGTACATCTTGACCTTGATCAGTTGTTGCTGTTGGCCAGCTGCATCGAGTTAGTTTGGGTTTTAATGCTGCATCAGAGTTGTGCATCCTACCTGGTCCCGATCCGCTGGTCTGGCGTGGGCCAGAAGACATTCCACCATAGCCACCACCGTTCAGATTGCTTCTGGACCCGTCTCTCGAGTCGCCGTTCGTGGGTGATCTTGACTGGTGCGACTCTTGCGAATCCCTATATTCCTGGCCGTTGGCGTTGCCGTCCATCTCATAGTCACCCTCTCGAGGCGCGAAGAATTGCTTGACCAGGGTGCAGCGCGAAATATAGGCGGGTTGGCCCAGCAAGTTCTTTACGTATGCGTCTAGGTTGTGCAGACGACCTTCTGTAATGGCATCGGTGACATAGCTGACAGGTCCGGGCATGTACGGCAGTGATCGCTTTTGCGATCCTGTGTTGCCAGCTTCCGTGGGAAACTCCGTAAGCAGTGCAATTTGAAAGTCGTAAAAGTCTTCGTAGTATCGTGAAAGCTCCCAGTGTCGGCCGTCCTCCAGCATGGCTTCGATAACAAACCAGTATTTTTCCTCGGCGAAGCAGTAACGGGGAATTCGGGCTTGGATCGGGGCATAGAGATCGGATGTCGAGTTGCTGACGTGGCGAGTGGCCTGCTGGGTTGACTGTGCGCGAGAATGTCCGCCAGATTGGCCGTCGGCCTGCTGCTGCAGACTAAGGCGCTCCATACCTTGTTCCATCTGCTGCTGACCAGCCTCGAATTTCCCCAGGGTGATGCTGCTGTTCTTGTACTCGGCGGCCATCTTCTTCCATTCCTCGACCCGAGGCACGCCGGCCTGCTTGATGGCATCGCCAGGGTTGACAATGGCTCTATCGGTGGCCATGTCTCTAATTTCGATAAACGAGACGGGGATGAGACCGGGCCCGCCTAGTCTACCGATGGGCTTGGCAACGAACCACTCCGGGTTAGACTGTGCGATTACGATGATGGCCTCGCCGGCCTTGGCGTTGAGTTCGTCTGCTCGCTCGGCCACAAAATCGTACATGACAATGCCGTAGACCATGGCGCCGCCCTTGCCGCCAGATTTGGAGAGGCGTTGGCCAGGGATGGCGCTAGACGTCGGGGAGGCGTCGCTGTATCCAGAGTCGTGATCGGGGGTCTTGTTGGCTGTAGGAGGGCGAATGCCGGTGCCTTCGGATTGCGCGCTGTCCCGCTCGGTTCGGCCAAGAGCCTGGAAAAAGGCGACGGGCACCAGACCACGCGCATCTGGCAGAGCTGGGTTGCATGCTTCGTACCAGTCGGGGTCTTCTTCGCGGCCGATAACGTGGAAGAAGTCACCGCGGGAGAAGCTCAGCTCCTGCGAGGTGCGGGCTGTGTAGTCGTAAAGCGCTCGAATGACCTGGTGCAGAAAGTATGCTTGTTAGCACGGATCCGATTTGCGTGTTTCGACAGTGGCGAGCGGACACAGAGGTCCTGTCGTGGCGGTCGTTGGTAGACAAACGAACCTTTTTCGGGGGGACAATTGCGACAGCCGACTTTGGCGTGGCAGGGGCATTCTGAGACTTGTCCTTGTCGCCTTTGATGGATCGTCGAAGAGCCTGTTTACAGAGAAACGGGCGGATTAGCAAACGCTCGTTGAATGTGTGCCGATGCCATAAAGGGTTGGCGGGGGAAAGCATGGTGTCGCGATCGCGCCGAGGTCATCTGCAGCAAGCGTGCAGTATTTGAAGCACTCGAGCTTTGCCGTCTCGTCGCTGCAGCTGTCTGTAAGAACAATCGGCAGCGCTGCAGCCATCAGATTGCAGCTAGACGCGCGATCGCAACGGCTCGGAAGGGGGAATCGGCGCGAGGGGTTGCCGGATTGGCGACGGCAGATAAACGCACCTTCATTCTTGCGACAGTATGAAGCGATCGATGGTCGCGCTGCAGCAAAGACTATGACAAGGAGACGGAGTCGAGAGGGAGAGCCTGCGCAGAGGCAACGCGATCACCGGGTCGTAGACGGGTGACGCTTGTGGCAGGGGCTCGTCGGTATCGATAGACCGTTTCGTTTTATTCGCCGTCAAGGTTTCTGGCGAGAATTGCCCCCTCAATGGTAAGGGAAAAAAAGGCGTCGCGCTAGCTAAATCTGAAGAGGGGGATGGACTGCTTGGTGTGAAGAGGAAACAAAGAGGGTGGCGGCAAGCGCCGTGGTAGGCCGACAAGTAGCACACAGGTTTCGTTCGGAGCGGCACTGGTGGGTCAGAGGAAGCTGGGCTGGAAGGTTGAGTGGTTGTGAAGCAAAGAAGAAAAAAATAGGCAAGGCAGGGGAGGGTGATGCATGAGGCGGCTACGAGGAGAGAGGCCAGAGGCTGGGACGGGAAAAGGAGGGGTACAGAGGGTTGCAAAAGGGTGATTAATGTAGGCCAATGTCAATCGCAAGTCACTTTCACTCAGGGCCGCAATAGTCAGTAAATACAGCATCAAGTACAGCAGTCATCAGGCAGGCGTGGCAGGTCCCTGCTGATAGCACCTCGGGGTCGCCTTGGTGAGGTGACCAGTGAGCAACAGAGGCACAAAGCTTTCCGGGGAGCCACGGCGGGGGTGACAGTGCGTTGCCTTGTGCCGTTCTACAGCATCCACTGGAGCCACTGAAAGCCGCCACCAGCATGCCAAGGCTCAAGGTATTTAGGCACTCGCCAGGACCTACAACCCCACTGTAGGTACGCTACCTGCCACCCCCTTCGGGCCTCCAACCATCACACAGCTGTCCTGGTATTAATGCAAGGCGAAGTCTGTGCCGTCCCTTGCCTTGGGCCTGCAGAAACAGATCGGGTGCTTTTTGTCTCGGTGCCAAACTGATAAGCAGCTCGTCCGCTCGATTGTGGCTTTTTGTCGCCTCGTCCGCAGGTGACAATTAATCAATTACCAGCACGGCGCAGTCACTCTGCATCCGCGGTATACACCACCACCATCCACTGGTGCCATCCATCCTCGCCAAACACAGCAAAGCAGCTCCTTGCTCATCTCCCCGTACCCATGCACCATTTGATTCGTCCCCTATCAGATGCAGTGACCTCGTCTTGTGTTGACCAAGTTTGCGCCGTAAATTATACCTCATCGCGACGGGACAGCGTTGCCCAAGAAAGCTGCCAGCCGGCTGTCCCACGACGCTCGCTTACGTATACAGCGCCACAGACATGCCGACCCCTCTAACAGACAACAATGGGTGAGGCCTCTTCATCTCTCCTCTCCCTTCTCCTCGGCATTGACATGACGTCTGTTATACCCACCTATCAGAAGAAAAAACAATGGTTACTTTCAACAGGCATGGAAGCGTGGGGTCGCGTGGCCATTGAAACTGGCCCCAGCATCACCCACTGGAATGCAGCCCCGCTGGGCCTGAGCCAGCCATTGTCAGTGTCCAGTGCATAAAAGGCACATCTTTGTTTAATAATAACCACGGCGCCACGCATTGTTATACCCCTAAGCTACGCATGGAAATTAAAAAGTAACGTACAATATTCTTTCGTTTTCAATGTCCATGGTCCGCCACATACTCCGCTCCATCCGTACCTGCAGCCCTTCATCCGTCGGTCATCTGCAGTTCGACAGCCGCACCTATGTACATGGCCTCATGGCCTCGCACCACGCCGAGTGGGAAGCACAGCATCCGTTCTGCATTGGAAAGTATACGAACGACTGCACCACAATGAAAAATCGTCTGCGCGGCCGACAAAGCTAGTAGCTGATCGGTCGGCTGCTTGCTCGGCCGTTTGCTTTCCCGCTGTCTCTGCCTGTGTGTCCTTCGCGCGTACAACCGCACCAGGGAAGTCCCAATGGAAGACGCATGGTAGCTTGCTGATCCCCAAGCGAGTGTATCACAAAAAAAAATGGCAACGTGGTTTTGCGTGACTACCATGTCCAAGACGCTACTCCTGACTCTACACAGGCGGGGCCGAACCAGTAGAATTATTGGCTCTACGCAGGTACTGAAACGTCTGCAGGTCTTCCCTGATAGATGCATAATCATGCACGCTTCGCGGGCCAGGCATGGATAGATGTGCAAACGAATACTCTACACATTCCAAATGCGACGCATAATGATTCAAATAACGGGGAAAACGTCTTCGCAGACTATCAAAGGTAGGCTGCCTAACAGACTAAGCATCTATCCAAGAACTGCAGAAACAGCCGTCGATAGTCGGTATCGGCTTCAGTGAAGTGAAGTGAATGATAACAGAAAGTGACTTCCTCTCCATGCAAACGTCAAAACGCCAAACTAGGGATGAGTCTCCCTTGCTGCTTCTCTATGTACGGGGTTGCGTCTTCACTTGTCCTGGTGCCTCCAGCTCCCCGTGAAACAAGCTCTGCTGTCCCACTCAATGCCGAACCATGGTCGCTCGCTAGGTATGGTGAGATGAAAAGAAATCGGTTCCGCGTTGGCAAATCAAGTTTGCCTCTACGGGCGCGGAACAGAATCATGTCGTAAAAGAAAAGAAGAATATATGCCAGAAAAAAGTCACTGGACCTTGTCCAGTGGCTCGTCGTTTTGAACACCTTGGGAGTACGTGCTGGGACAGTGAAGGGAAAATCGCAAAAAATGATAAATCAAGGGGTTGCGTTCAGATCTGACCCTTGATGTCGACACTTCTGAAGGCTGTCGCGCGGGATGTCTCGAAGAGATTGCCCGCTTTGCCTGTCAAAAATACGATATTGTCGGAGCGATCTTCGAGCAAGTCTTGGCCTTGTTGGTCAATGATGAACTGGGCTGCATCCGCGTCCGACTCGAAACCAAGCTCTTCAGTAACGAATCGGAGCTGAACATCGGGTTTATAACTGCTTATTGTTAGCGCTCGCCGTATGCTGTAGAATCAAGATGAAACTTACGCTCTGCACATATTACATAGTGCTGCTAGGCGTTCTCTGACCACAAACATATCCATGAGATATGCTCCCATGTTGGGCGTGTCGAGGTATAGCTTGAAGAATTTGTGATAGTTGCCCAACGCCAATGCCGACCGCACGTTCAAAGCGTGCTTGATCGGCATTTCCTCCTTTTCTGCTGCTGTTAGATCTGCCATCGTGTCGTTCAATCCTGTCCGGTTGGCTGTATGAATGAAATATAAAATACGATACGCTTTGAATTCCACGGCGTTCCCTTTCAGGCCCAGCTCGTACAGAGAACGTAGCTGGGTCTGGCATTGATTATACTCACCAATATCCCCCTTTTCAAGCGCGATTCTGGCGTGAATCTCGTATACCGAAACCGTAAAGTCGTTTTTTATATGCTGCACAGTCAAATCTTGTCGCATCGATTTAAACTGGTCGCACACATAAGAATAGTTGCCCTCCTTCCTCCACTTCTTCTTCAGTAAATCCAAGGTTTGGCGCAAAATGTGCTCGGGACGGACATTCGACGGAATAGGAGGGGCAGTCAAGCGTAGATATCTCTTCTCCAACACTTCGCTGGTGCCCACAATAGGCCCTGACGACAGAGTGCTCTCCGTCGGCGTAATGTTCGCGGCTTTGTACTCGGTCTCAAAGCGTCGCTTGCGATTGCTCGCATCCTTCTGGAACTTACTGGACTTTGCGCTGTCGTCCATGCCGCCTCGCTTGTCATGTGGAAATGATGCTCGAGCTTCCAGTGAACTACGATTCTTGGCCGTGTTCCAGGGCGCTTTCGCAACGCCTCCGGTTGTCGACTCGGTAGACTTTCGCTTTCTCGTGTTGTCTATGCTGTATAGTGGGTTTCCTAATTTTGCCGCGCGCTCGGCCTTGATAAGCACTTGCGGCAGTGACATCTTGTCCCAGTCAAGGGTGTGCAGTGTGCCATCATCTTTGGCCGATCCAATAGTCTCCTTCAGCTTCGCCTCTATCTCGGCCCGCGTCACATAGGCATCGTCGTTGGTGGGAAGAAATGATCGCTGGACATAATTTCTAACGGAATCCGGCCATTCAGTCTTCGCCTTGGGCTGGGTCTCCGGAACTGCGGCCGCGGGTGGTGACATTGCGGGAGATGCAGCGGGCGGCACGGCCTGGTATCCGGGAGGTGGAGGAGGGATATATTGCGCGAATCCTTGTCGAACCTGAACGGGAATATATGCAGGATCTGCTGCCACGTTAGTCGCTAAAAAAGGCTACAGTCACGCAACTCGGGGGTACATACTGGGAGGATAGGCGTACGGTGCAGGTGCAGACTGGGCGCTGTGCGCAGTTTGCGTGGCGGGCCAGCCAGATACCATCTCGGGTATGAAAGCTGAAGTAGATGTTAGTTCACGGGGTAGCGTCGATGGCACTAAAATCCGGCGCAGATTTTTGCAAGAGATGAAGCGGCGTCGCAGTCTTCACGGATTTGAAGGTATTTCTTGACTTCAGACTTCCCTGGAAACGAAATGGCGTTGGTGTGTCTCCGGAAGTTTTGTGTCCCGTGACTGCAGCGGTAGAACTACGGGTAACACAGCAGCTTGTCCTGACGCAAGACGGCAGCAGCGGATGGAGATGACGACGTTAAAAGTATTAAATCAACGACAGAAGATCAAGTTTACTCTGAAATCATGGTCTGTGGTTCTTTCACAATTTGAGGTGGATTTTGTTTGGTTCTGGAAATAGCCTCCGAGCTCGACGGCACTTGACTTCCCCCAAACTCTGGTGGCGATCTTCGCCCGCTTTTGTCCTCACCTTGACATCACCAGCCGTGGAGATATGATATGACGGATGTTCTTAAAACACATAGACTTGACTACAGCACTGAGGCCCTCCTATCTACCAGATGAGGTGCTGCTGTTTGTGCAAGATAATGTCGGCCTATATGAGGGGTAAGCGCTAATTGTCTCCGTGTACTTAACTTGAGATGCTGATGCTCTGAAGCAAGTATAAATTGCCAAACCAGCAAAATGGGCAGGTGTACTTGACTACACATCGAATATGTTATGTCGATAAAAATGAGCCACGCTTAAACTCTGCGGCTTTGGAACTCAAGGATGTGGACAGATACGAGTTCTATGCGGGGTTCCTCAAGTCATCAGCGAAGATCACTCTGGTACCCAAGCCGCTTCGCAGGTCAGGACTGCAAAGTCGATCCACGGCTGCCCCTTCAAGCTCGAGGCATTCGACGCCAGCGCCTAGTAGCGAGGGTGGCTATCGGCCACCAACCGAGTCGCAAAATGTCACAGCTGCAACCTGGGTCTGCAAAATATGCAGCTTCTCCAACCCAGTGCCCGCCAACTTTGACGCGACGACAGCAAATGCACATACGCCTCTACCGCCGTGTCTCGCTTGTGGTATTAAACCAACCCTGCAGCATATACTGAAGGCTGCCATTTCAAATGCGTCCAAACGGTCGGCAGCACCACCACAAACTCTGCCGCCGGCGTTTGAGCGAATAACGAATACGGCCTACTCTTCGAGTGAGTATTCTGGCCAGAGTACGATGCGCAGATCAAAGGATCCACTTCAATGTCCGAGATGTACTTTTTCCAATCACCCGTCATTGATGTCTTGCGAGATGTGCGGTGCATCACTTGTGTCCAAGTCAGGTCCCGTTCTGGCGACGACACCTACACTGGACAATGACCGAACCGACTCCCCAGGGCCTATGCTTGACACAAAGGCCACAAGTGGACCTATAAGCTTGGAGGCTCCTGATGGAGTGAAGATCTCATTCCGGGGCGGCGGAGAGAAGATCTTCTACGAACGATTGAAGGGATCCATGACACAACGGAAATGGCTGTTGCACAATGCTCCCCCTCCGCCCAAAGGACGCCCCCGAGATGGCAGCCTCTCTGGTGCAGAAGCTGACACAGGCGTAAGCGAGCGTAGAACAAAGACCGCTGGCATCGCTGGTCTGGAGCAGCTCGGTTTGAGCCGGCACAAGAATAACGAGTTACTCATTGGCAGTGCCTTTGAGGATCTCGAAGCGCTCATGGCGTCTGCGAAAGAGGTTATTGCGCTCGCAGAGAAGTTTTCTTTGCAAAAAGGCTCTGGGAATGGCAGCTTCTCGGCGGAAGAAAACGCAATCCTTGCCGAGTCAGCGAGCCAACTTGGTCTTGTCACGACAAAGGACATGGTCGGGGGCAGTGGTGGCTCAAATTCGCTCTATCTCTCCGAGCTTGCGCGCAACTTGGCTGAATTCCTCACAGACGACACGCGAAGCGTGCTGAAAAAGGCGGGTGGTATTCTAACTCTGGTCGACCTATGGGCCATGTTCAACAGAGCACGTGGAGGCGTTGAGCTCGTAAGCCCGCTCGATTTTGAAAAAGCGGCTCGGTTATGGGAGAGCTTGAAACTGCCCGTACGCCTCCGCACATTTCGAAGCGGCGTCATGGTCGTCCAGGGACGAGACCGCACCGACGAAACCACCATCAAAACACTGCTCTCCTGGCTTCAGGACCTACACGAATTTCCACCAGAGCGTGACGTGCTCTGGGACTGGCGGGCATTTGGCCGCGGCGTGACGGCGCAAGAAGCTGCGGAACGGTTCGGTTGGAGTCTGGGCGTTGCGGAAGAAGAGCTGCTCATGGCCGAAGAGCATGGCGCTCTGTGTAGAGAGGAAGGTCTGGAGGGGCTCAAGTTTTGGAAGAACTACATTGGTTCAGAGCCCATTGATGATGAGGCGGAAGACCCCATTATTGCGAGGCTCCGAAGCGCTGCATTAATATAAGACGGGAAAGAAGCATGCATTATCAAGACCATAGCAAAGTAAATTCATCGGTATTATTGTTTGTCATGTTCTCGTGACTATGTAAGTATCCCTCTCTAAACTCATAAACGCCAGTCAGTATTGTTGCCACAACATTCCTCCATGCTTCACAGATTAATAATAATGTACATGGCCTTTCGCGTAGTATACGATAGGGAAGAAGCAAAACAGAGAATAGCAAGCTGATAGATCGCCAACCATAAGCACGTCTTATACTACAACGTGTGTCGACAGGTGCTCAACAGCTTCTTTGATGGTTCTCAGCATACGCTGGTTGATACAGAATGGACAGCGTAGAGGCTCTTCGTCAGATGCCATTGGCTGAGTCGAGTGGATTGGCGTTAATGCCAGCTCTGGAGGAATCTCCTGTGATGGTGTTTCGTATCTGTGGTCTGGCGGTCTATCAGTAACCATGTGAGCTGCCTGCAGACTCGCGTGCTCGGCTCGTTCGCGCTCTTCCCGGACAGCGGCCGCTTGCTCCTCCGCCGCCTGTTCTTCCTCTTGCAGCTGGCGGAGCGCGTTTTGCAACACGACCTCGGGGTCATCGTCTGCATACATGTGCTGCTGCTCTGGCTGCGGATGGGCCAGCTCGTCCTCGGGTTGTGACATGTGCATCTCTGGTGGCGGGGGCGGCTCGACAGTGATGCGGCGAATGATCTCATCGCGAACAAGCGCGCACGTGTTGAGGGACGCCTCCACGCCCACCACGCGGAGGACTTGTTCGCGGATCGCGGCAGGGCTCGTGTCGGGCGCGATGCCCATAAATCGCGGCACGCAGTCGGACAAGTATTCAATGTCATCGGCGGGACTCATGGTGGCGTCGGCGTGTCGTCGCTGGCGGCGGATGAGAAGTCCGTATCTCTTCTTGAATCTGTGGATCCAGCCAGGTGAAAACTCAGGTGCCGGTTCTTCGCGGTAGCGAGGTAGCTGGCTAAAGATTGCCTTTGCCTTTTCGCCGAGCTCGTCGTTTGTTGGTTGGCGCCCAGATGCCTGTACCTGCTGGTACCATAGTAACACAAGCTTTTCCACGTCGGGCCAGTTGCCAAAGCGCAACCGCGACCCGGACAGCTGCGGATGCTCGCCGTCTAGCCTGGAGTACTTGGGCGACAGAGAATGGGAGACGGTGGACTGGCTGATCATCTGCCCATATTGGTCAAAGAACCAGTCGATACACGCCCTGTGGGACGGTCGCATCGTCTGGCTGCTAGCCCATCTTCGCAGCGCACGACGCTGGTCAAGCGTCAACGAATGGCGTTCCTTGGAGCCGCTTGGTGTCAACGAAATGTCGTGAGCTGGGTCAGGGACCAGAGCTGGGTCGGTGGTGTCTTCGGACATGGTCCAGCTACAAGCTATGCCCGGGTGGGTATGGGAAGCTGCGGTTGTTGCAATCGTTGTATCCGAAGCGTAGCTCATAGTAGGATTTTCTACTAAGGCGGTGATGCCTTTGTCGGGCTCGCCAGTTTGGGTGTCCGCACGTGATCTTGGTTGAACCGTTTGCCGCTTGTGCTTGCTAAGTGCAAATTTGTTTGGACGCAGCCTGTACGAAATTGCACTACGGGCATTTGCGCTAAGAGGGGCGGCGAAATACGGCCTAAATGAAAATGCATAAAGACAATTGTCTCCTCGAACTCTGCAAATTTGCGACGCGCGAAACGACAGTATAGGAGCAGCATGAATATGGAACAAGGAGCCCTCCAAGAGTGGAAGCTGTTGATTGGGCATGCAGCTGTGTAATCATTAGATGCTCTGCTATTCGCAGACCGTGTTAGTTTTAGGCGCCAAGATCTGGTAGACGCCGCGCAAACAGTCTGACACGTGAGGCCGCATGAAAGTGTTCTGATGGCATTGGCCAAGCCAAACAACATGGGACAAGGCTCTCCAGTGATCAAGTTCTCTGCCCCGTAATCTCACAAGTAACTCTTATGGTGGCTGTTAGTTGTATATCTCTGTGCAACACGGTCCGGTCTAGCTATCGAGAAGAATTGTTGGCCAAGATGACTTTCCAAATCAGCATAGAACAGTGAACTTGCCCCGAAAACAATCTTGTTGTTCAGCGAGCTGGCGACCCCAGAGTTTCCACCGTCGTCGAAAATGAAAATGTCGAGTTTCGATTCGATTTCAAACCTATAGTCAATCCCACAATTACAATCACAACACAGCCGTCACAGTTGCGACAAACAGACAAAGAAAATCCGCGCATAAATTGAAGCGCCGAAATGCTGTCTTGCTCGATGCTTGAATCAAGCATGGCTAGGAGTGCCAGCTCTATATATACATCGCGTCGTACAATGTTCCGCCCAACTCCTCAGTATAACTTAGTTCTTCTTCTCAGCCTGTTCGATAAACTTCCTATAAGACGCGTCAGCATATGAAACTCGATCGTGAACCCGTCGATGGGGAAATATCGCACTTGATAAAGTCGGCCTCGTCGGAGCTGCCAGCGTTGATCGGAGGAGCAGCGGTAGAGGCGGCAGGAGTCTTGGGGCCCGACGCGACGTAGTAGATACCGCCAGCAAAGGTGGCGAGCCAGCCCATAGCGAGCTACGGCATTGCATTAGTATTCGTGTCGTTGTCGCGGGAGCCAGGTGCTTGAGCTAAATTGCTCTCAAGGGGGGTCCGCTGAACGTACGTAGTGGCTGCCGACTTGACGGCCAGCAATAGTGTATGTGGCGACCATTATGAATATGCTTTCGGAGACGGATTGATGGGATTAGAGTACGAAGCGAGTCAATTGAACGATGCTGGGCGTGGAGGTTGCTGGTGGAGAGGTCAGATTTTGGGGAGTTCCGTACGCCTGAAGCACTGGCCCGTAACGCGGCTATACTCCGGCGCCCCAATCATCGAGCTTCCGAGCACCACTAAGTGTCAACGATGCACCCAGCGACTCCAAAGCTTAATTACTACATCATCTCCGACTACTTATCCAGTATTACTCGTCTAGGTCATTCGCCGTTTTGAATTTTATTTTTTGGTCTGTGCAAGAAATACCGTCCATAATGCCTTGGTGGGGTAAATCGGAAACGCCCAAGGATGAGCCGTCCAGCGCCAACTCCAGCACCGAGACCGACAAGCTCCCGCCTAGAGAGAAGCTACCCGCCAATTTGCAAAAGATTGTCGACAAGGCCAATGCAGACAATAGCAACTTCTTTGACGATGTGAAAGAGGGAAAGTAAGTCATTTTTTCTGGCACTGCTCGACAAGGGGCTCAGTGACTGACCTTGCGCCTAGTGGCCCGGATTCTACGGAAACCAACCTACGATATGCTGCCTACGCCACTCGCCTACGAACGATTATGCTCTCTGCGCATCGATATGTTGCATACACATCTGACATCGGCGAGTCGTTTCGCCCGGTAGCGCACCCCAAGGTTGTGCGCGCCGCATATGGTATTTCGTGGCTGTACCTCATTGGCGATGTTAGCCACGAAGGTTATCGCGCATACGTCCACAACCAGAGAATTCTCAACCCTCAAATGGAGCTCACTCCCCATCAGCAAAAGATCACTGGTCTCCCTGCGACGGTTACTGAGCAGCTGTCACCGGGTATCGTCCCACCACTTGAGGATTACAGGACGGTAATGGTGCAACGAGGTATTTTCCAAGCGCTGGCCAGTATGGGACTGCCGGCCTTTACCATCCACAGTGTTGTCCGTTATTCTGGCCGGGCACTGAAGGATGCCAAAAACGCGACCATACGCACCTGGGCGCCGATCGGACTTGGCCTGGCTGTCGTGCCCTTCCTGCCGTCCATGTTCGACGAGCCTGTAGAAAAGGCGGTCGAATATGTGTTTCACAAGGGCTTTGAGGCTGTCGGGGGCAAGCAAGCAGTGGGCAATGCACCCGTTACAGGAAGAGAAG
Source organism: Akanthomyces uredinophilus (assembly GCA_030778065.1). Classification (NCBI taxonomy): domain Eukaryota; kingdom Fungi; phylum Ascomycota; class Sordariomycetes; order Hypocreales; family Cordycipitaceae; genus Akanthomyces; species Akanthomyces uredinophilus. Next base: position 14,543 of record JAPFRW010000232.1, read on the forward strand.
CCGAGCTTGGAAAGGTCAAGAAGGAATAAGCTCCGTGGTGCTACCCGGGAGGAGCAACCATTTCTATTGATTCTATGTTTCTATGACTCACAGCGCTCAACTCTTTAATCAGTGTATCACATTGTAGAAAGCCAAACGACATTTCATCACTCCAGTAATCTTGGCCGTTCCGCGTTTGTAATGTTCTGCCTCAGGGTCGCAATACGGCCGAAGTGAGAACGTTGCGCCGTGGACAGGGTAGCTTTCGGTGCTCAAGACTCATCTTATACGTATTCAACCCAATTAAATGAATCTTCGTAAATCAGCAATCGCCTACACAAACAACTAGTATTTTTTTCAAGAACGAAGAAGTAACATGTTGCTTGTCGCCTCACGTGGCCTTGCCGGCTTGGCGCAGCGCTGTTCCACTCCGAAGCGCATCGCCACACTCACAGGGCGGCGGCGCTTCTAGAGGATTCGCCGTACGTTGGTCAGCACCTCATCGCAATCGCTTCTGCCTACGCGCGCAACGGCCACAGGAACCTGCGGGCGTGGCAAATCATATCACAGTATCTTTATATAAGACATATTTGATCTACATCCCGGCAAGATGGCTTCTCCCGGCCCCGATACACCTGAAGAAAGCTACGTCATGAGAGACAGAACGGATGCCACATTAGTCGGCAAGCACTGCCAATATGAATACTGCAACCAGCTCGACTTCCTCCCTTTCTACTGCCAGTCATGCAGCAGGACTTTTTGTCTCGACCACCGCACTGAGACGGCGCACAAATGCGCAAACGCGGGAGCTTGGGCCGAACGCCGGCGGCAAGCCCAACTAAGCAAACCGTCGATAGGCGGCGCCGGCGGCAAAACCCTGAGAGACAAGACGTATGAGAAGCCATGCGCGTCACCAGAATGCAAAACCATGGTCGGGACGTCCTTGACGCCAGGAGTCCACTGCCAAACTTGCAAACGTGATTACTGCCTCAAACACCGTCTCGGAGAGGACCACGACTGCAAGAACTTGACACCGCTCGGCTCGCGGCTTGTACCAGTCGACGACATCACCAAGAAGACGAAATCTGCCCTTGACAAGCTAAGAGCCTGGGGAAGCGCCAAGAAGGAGCAGGCGGGCAGAGCTCTGCCGAAGCCTAAGCCGAGTTCCACCGCGGCCAGACTGGTTGCCGTCAACACACTGAAAAAGTCTGCCAAGGGAGATGACAAGATTCCTTCCGATAAACGAGTCTATTTGTATGTGGAGGCCGAGGCCGAAACTGCAAAGGCAAAGTTTCCCAAGGGCGCATTCTTCTTCTCCAAAGACTGGGTGGTCGGCAGAGTCCTGGATGCGGCTGCAAAGCAGCTGCAAGTACAAAACATCAACAACCAGAGCTCGGATGAACGGGATAAACTACGGGTATTTCATGTAGAAGGTGGAAGGGTGCTGGAATTTAGCGAAAAGGTTGGGGCGTCTTTGCAAAGCGGAAACACTGTTGTACTTTTGAGGGGAGTTGGGCCAGCTCCGGACCTCATTGAGGCCTAGCATACTGCATAGCGAGGTGTTGTTTGGGCACTGTTGGGGTGCAGGGCTATTTGAGTTTCACTATCAAACAGTGCTCTGCGATTACAAACATACAAAGTAGCTAATTAGTCGCATTGCTCTTCACTTCCTCCTCCAGAACTGCGCGTAGTTCTTCGTACATGGGCCCGAGTCTCTGAAGAATGGCGACTGCGGCTTCGTCGCGCTTCTGTGTCAAGGGATATTGAAGAGAGCCAATATTCCGTGCAATTCTGTCCATGACCGCAGCTGACCCAGTGTAGCCCACGCGCGACAGGCAAGTCGCAGCATCGACGCTTCGTCGCGCCCCAACTTGCACCGCAAAGTAGACTAGATGGGCGCGCATTCCATCGGGTAATCCAACTTCAATCCTATCGCATAGCCACTTTGTTGCAGATTCATTAGCAGCTGACCCCCGGGGCATATTATCAACCCCAGTAGCCTGAAGACCGATGTGCTTGAGCGCGTTGGGGATGGAGCGTAGAATGACTTGCTCCTCAGACAGCGCTTCAATCTGCCGGAAATCGGTTCTCATGGTGTATGATTTGCCGTAGCCAAGCGAATCGGTCTTCCAGGCCGCCATGAACTCATGTATCGGCAGAGTCGCGTATGGGTGACCGTGGGGGTCGTGCATCTCGACAGTGTCGTTGTCGATGCCCAGTGCCACGACGTAGTGATCAGCACCAATAGCACCGCGAGCATTCGGTTGATGCTTCAAGAGACCCATCTCAACAGGGCCAACAAACACTGGGCCGTTTTGCACCGCCGCCTTGAGGGAGCTTAGAGCATCGTCCTCATTTTTGCCAATCACTTCAGTGCAATGCCAGCCCATTGCCTGCAGTGCATCATCAAAACTCTTGAGCGGATCCCAGCCGTATGGATCGAAGAAAATGAGAGGAGTTTTAGGGACATTGATTATCTCCATGCCAAACGCAGAAGAGGTGGCAAACTCAATGACGGTCGTAGAAGGAGCTTTTCTTCCAAGAACAGTGGCGAAAGAATTAGCATAGCAGTACGGACCACTGCCGATGTAAGGAGTAGAAGTCATGGCTATTGATAAATCTGGATTTCTCTCCGAGCAAGTAGATTCCAATTGTGCTTGCACAGCTAGATGATGAGTTTGGCTACTTATATGGTGTTAGTGGCCTGGCCGTGTTGTACAATTGGGACGCCGCCGAGAATTTGCCAAAATTTATAGCTAAGCCAATCAGATTTTTGTCAGGCTCAAACTGCACAACTAAACTTAGGAAACAATTGCTGTTGCTCAGCTCCCCCACCGGTGGTACTGAACGTGGCCAGTAGGGAATTTGGGGCGGAGCTACAGCGGCTTATAAGTCGTTCTCACGTTAACGCTCAACCTGCTAGGGCTGGCGGTGTTGCGTGAGCGGCCGATTGCAGCCCAATCTTGCGGCTGACATGAAAGGGTGCGCGCGCAAAAGAGCAAAAAGTTCGACCGTGGCAATCACTTCTGCCAGGTGACATTTTTCTAAAGTCCCGACATGTCAAGTACTGCCTCTGATAAAACCTCGATGCTATGAGCCGTATGAATGACGTCACGTGTGTTGGCGCCGATTCGCGTTTGCAAAGCAGGGTGAATCCATCCAAACCGCTCACTCGCAAGTTACAAAATGCATCATGCCAACCCTTTCTTTCTCAAAATGGCTTTATGAGGCAATACTTCTATCCATGGCATAACTATGCCGCCATACTTACCGCGCAAGCGCTTACGCAGCGCGTCACCCGATGCGAAACCGCGGAACAAGCGAAAGCCCACTCTCTATGACGACCTCGATGCATCAACCGCATCCAGTTCGGCACAAGCGGCGTCTGTGTTTTTGGCAAACAACGCGGATGATGACAGTAGCTCTCTATCTTCTCTCTCTGACGATGAATTCGAAGACGTGCCCGCTGCGAAGCGTGCGCCTTCCAATGCTGGGAATGATGATGATGACGACGATGACGATGCTGAATTTGAGGATGTGGTGGCCCCAAAAATGCCCGCAGACGAACTGCCTCATGTGACGGAGGACCTTGAATTGATTCTCATCCGAGATGACAGAATCTCATTGACGAATCCGTTTGGAGAGAAGAGAGGACCGACAAAGAGAGAGAGACTGGTCCGTAGCGCAACACATCGCCTTCATGTTCTATGCCTCCTTTGGCATAATGCTGTCCGAAACTCCTGGCTTTGTGACCCAGAGCTTCAAGCAATCATGCTTTCGCATCTGCCTGGGAGAATGTGGGATGAGGTCGACAGATGGAAAGACAAAAGCGGACTTGTGCAACCCCCGCCCGGCAAACCCAAGGGGAAACGCAAGGGGCGCGCTGCTGTAAAAAGAGACTGGGACAAGAATGCCGAAAAAATCGAAGAAGGCGTTCCCGACATGAGCAACGGTGACCCGTTGTTTAGACTTGGCCAGACTTTGATGTCTTGGTGGAAGCAACGATACCGCACCACTACGCCAGGTCTTCGGAAATGGGGATATATGGCACTCGAACGCCTTGACAGGCTCCACAAGGCATATGCGAATGAAGAGCAAGACGCTAATAAATTCGGGGAAAAGATGGAGAGTATTGACAATCTTCGACAATGCGCTTCTCGATGCGAAGGGAGCCGGGATGTTGGCGCATACCTCTTCACGGCGCTGCTCAGGGGACTGGGTCTGGAAAGCCGTTTAGTTGCAAATTTGCAGTGCCTTGGCTACTCATGGACGAAGCTGGAAGATGCAGAATCTGAGCGCAAGGATGGCGACCTGCGGGCTCCTGCAGCAGACACTACACCCAAGAAAACGGCCAAGTCGAAAACACGAACCAGGGAAAAGACTGATTCTAAGAAGAAACAACCCGGGAAGCCGAAACAGAAACATTCTTCCAAGAAGACTGAATTGGAACTCGAGTACCAGGACTCTGATGATGAATCTGTAGTGGATATGCAGGTGACGCCCGTCAAATCGAAGAACCCACAACAAGCCAAGATTGACGGAGATCTTCCATATGCAAACTATTGGACCGAAGTACTATCTCCAATAACGGGCAACTTCTTGTCCATCGAGCCAATGGTAAAAGGAGTAGTCGGTACCAATCGCGAGCTCGTGGAGTCTCTTGAGCCTCGAGGTGCAAAAGCCGACAACGCACGTCAAATCATGGCATATGTTGTTGCGTACTCATCGGATGGTACAGCCAAGGATGTGACCGTCAGGTATCTGAAGCGACACATTTTTCCAGGACGCACCAAAGGCACAAGGTATCCTATTGAAAAAATCCCCATTTACAACAAACATGGCAAGGTTCGTAGACATGAGCACTACGACTGGTTCAAGTCAGCCATGACAGGATACAGGCGCGGTGACAAGAAGCGGCCTATCACCGATCTGGACGAACTCGAGGACAGAACGGATCTGAAACCGGCCAAGCCGGAGATAAAAGCCGTACAAGAAGGTGAAGAGACCCTGCAATACTACAAGCAGTCAAAAGAATTCGCGCTTGAAAGACATCTGAAGCGAGAAGAGGCTTTGCGGGCAGGTGCCAAACCAGTCAAGAAATTCCAAAACAAGGGCAAGGGCAAAATAGAGGAGGAGGACGTGTATTTGAGGTCTGATGTCTTGAACGTCAAGAGTGCGGAAACTTGGCACAAGCAGGGAAGAGCCCCTCTGGATGGGGAAGAGCCTCTGAAGCGAGTGCCATACCGCGCTGCAACCACCAATCGCAGACGTGAACTTCTGGAGGCAGAGGCGGCAACAGGACAAAAAGTACTCCAAGGCCTATACAGTTATGACCAGACCGACTGGATCATACCGGAGCCCATCAAAGATGGTGTCATTCCCAGGAATGAATACGGGTCAGTGACTTTGACAGGATAAATGAAGGGACTGACTGACAAAATAGCAGAAATATCGACTTATTTGCCGAGCACATGTGCCCAGAGGGTGCTATCCATGTACCTTTCAAGGGTACTGTCCGGGTGTGCAAGAAACTGGGCATCAACTACGCCGAGGCCGTGGTGGGATTCGAATTCGGACACCGCATGGCTGTACCAGTAATTCAAGGCGTCGTCATTGCAGAAGAGAATCACGATATGGTAATGGAGCAGCTTCAGCAAGATGAAGCCGAAAGAGCGCGGAAAGAAGACGAGAAGCGCCGAAAAGCTGCGTTGGGGCATTGGCGAAAGTTTATCATGGGTATGCGAATCGTCCGGAGAATTCGCGAAGAATACGGCGAGATTGACGACAAAATCTCCGTCTTTGGCCATAGCAGCAAAGCGGGTCCCGCTGGCGCGCCAGAGCCTCCTGTGATGGACAACGATGAGGACATGGCTGGGGGCTTTTTGCCGGAGGGCTATGAAGAGCAAGACGGGGGAGAGGAAGGTGACGACGGCAAGCCAAGTACGTCGTACTTTTTCCCTGCTGTTGACGAAAATGAAGCAGACGATGACGGTGATCTGGTCTTGGAGCATGAGGGCTGAAGTGAGGTAAAACTTTTCCGCGATTGACTTTGTAACAATATATGTATAGCAGGAAGACCCAGACGGACCAAGGCAGGGATACCGCCACGGGATATAGAAGGGTTTGGGTGAGGCAGCGTAGAATACGGGGAGACGACTGGTCGACTCATGAGCATACTGGCTGTCCAGTGGCGAGAAGAACTACGAAGACATGTATAACAGCACCTTGTTAAGAAAAGAACCAAAATATAGATTTCAGTCTAACTCAGAGCGCTTGGTGAGACAAAGAGATGCATAGTCTGATGCGTTGGAATTCATAAATTGAAGGCAAAATAGAGTAGTCTGTCAGCTACCGAGAGCGACCAAACTTCTCATGCCACTTGCCAACGTTTTTTGTGTTTGGGTTGCGGTCCATGATGACCATTTTATTCACGCGTTCTAGCTCAACCGTCTCTTTGATCGTGGCGATGGCGGCGACGCCTTGTTGAGCCGAGGCCGCGTCAGGCGCACAGGGCTTGATGAGAAACATGCCGTTGGAGGTGTTTTTCTGTCTGATGCTGTAAGTGTGCTCCGGGCTCCGGAGAGTGGCCATGTCGTCGGCGCCGGGCTCAAGGTAGAGCCTGTCGCAAAAGAAAAATGTCAGTTCCAAATACACTCTGTCGTGGTGGCGTCGGGTTGTCTGCAGACGCAACATACACTGGCGGGCTAGGGCCCTCGAGAAGCGCCTCGATCTCGGGAGGGAGCTCTATGAGGCGGAAGCCTGAACTGCCGGGGACGCTGTAGAATGGTATGCCTTCGTTTTGGCTCGACATGATGATGATCTTCCGTTCCAGATGATGTGTGAGTGGAAAGAGTTGAGGCTGCGCGATGAGATGACGGCTCTGTAAGTGGGGGTGGCGATGTGTGACCGACTGCGCAGGGCATATACTATCATCACAAATCTTCTGAATCCGGCCAGCTATTACAAGCTATACTAGCCGAAGCAAAAGTTGAAATATTTGGCAATTGATAAAATAATTGCATGCATTTAACGCCGATATTGCTGCGTAACCGGGCCAGTCAAGGCGGCGCCCCACAGATTGCTTGGTGAAGCGCGTAAAGTGGTAAAACGGCACTAACCTAGTTGTCAAGTCGGAGCAACCGCGTCCCATCGCGTCTTCCACAACGCCAAACGCCCTGCACCAGCTCGCCATGCCACCATAACGACGACTGCCATCGTAAGAGCCAAAACCTGATCAACCATGGCGCAGAAAACGGCAGTTACGAATGGAAGCAAACGATCGAGAGACGAGACCGACACGCTGTCGCCGCCCAACGCCGACCTTGAGCTAAAGCGCCGGAAATTCGACGATGCAGCAGTCCCCCACGGCCCCAGCCCGGGCAATCGACTGGCCAGCATCGCCTCTGCCCTCTCGGGCGTCTTTGGCTACAACCGATCGACTCCTGATCCCAGCCAGGAAAACATTCCCCCCGGCGATGAAGCGAGCAAGCCCCAGCAACCACCACCACCACCACCACCACCATTGGAAGCTCCAGTCACGGCAGCGCCGCCGCCCGTGAATGCTGCTCCGGTGGCCGCCATGTCGACGCAGACCCGCATCACGGCCGTCCTTCCGTCCCGCATCGAGATTCGAATTCCCACGTCAAGGCCCGCGATAAAGTTAAAGGCGCTGAAAGGAACAAAGTGGGACACGGGCGAGGACAAGCCGCCGCCGCGGGTCAAGGCGGCCGCGAGCAGGCCGCCGCCTGCGAGAAAACCGGCGGCCAAGCCGAGGGGCCGCAAGAAGGCAGTGGCTGCTCCTGCGCCAGCGCCTGCAGCTGAATCCGCGCCAGCGCCTGTCAGAAGCCTCGAGCAAAGTGCAGATGTACCTCAAGCTACAACGAGTAGCATTGCAACGGAGGCAACTGTAACGAATGGCACTGTGACAAATGGCACTGCGAATGGCACTGCAAATGGCACTCCGGCGACTGACGTGGCAACAAATGGTATCGCAACACATGGCCCCGAGCTCGAGCCGGCTGTTGTCAGAGACGCCTCGATTCCCACAGTAATCGACACACCTACAAAAAACCGACTCTTCTCTCCCGCTGCTGCTAATGCGCCAAAAAGCATTCTCACTCCCACTAAGAAGAGAGGTCCGCGGCCCAGCAAAAACGTCAAATTTGATGGCAACGGCCTTTTCGATCACATCCCACGAAGTGCTAGCGCCAGGAAGCCAGGAAGACCAAAGAAGCTTGATGAGCCCGTTGACGAAATTACGTGCGGCATCTGTGCAAAGCCCCATTCAAAACCCCCAAACGAAATTATACTATGCGACAATTGCGACTTTGCAGTACATCAGGAATGCTACGGAATACAAGAGATACCCGAGGGTGATTGGCTATGCAAATCATGCACACAGGAGGATATCCTGAAACTTCCCAAAGCTGAACCAGGACTTACTCCTGCTCCAAATCCCCTGACTGTCGAAGTTCCCGAAATTCCAAATCTGGACCGCCACCTAGGCGCCATGCAGCGCGTGTTGCTGGATCGCTGCGCCGGCCGCCGACGCATACGCATGTTTGGCCAAGATGAAGCAAGCGAAAAGGTTCGCCAGCTCGTTGAGCAGACGGTACTTGCAGGAGAAGGTAACTCCATGCTGCTTATTGGACCAAGAGGAAGTGGCAAGACTACAGTATGCTTGATCATCCCACGGGGACCTGATGTACTCTTTCTAACATACTGCAGCTCGTTGAGAATACGATTGCAGATCTATCACTAGAACATCGACAACATTTCCATGTTGTTCGCCTCAACGGCTTCATACATACGGACGACAAACTTGCTCTCAGAGAAATTTGGCGACAGCTGGGCAAAGAGATGCAGGTCGAAGACGACCTACTCAACAGAGTACGTATCGTTGCCATTATCTCATTAGCGTCGCTGACATGATGTAGTCGAATTACGCAGATACAATGGCATCATTACTTGCGCTGCTCTCTCATCCGTCTGAAATCTTGGGCCAAGACGAAGGTGTCACCTCGCAAGCCGTGGTATTCGTCATTGATGAGTTTGACATGTTTGCTACTCATCCCCGCCAAACGCTTTTATATAACCTATTCGATATTGCGCAATCCCGTAAAGCCCCAATTGCTGTGGTAGGGTGCACCACACGTATGGATGTGGTCGAGATGTTGGAGAAGCGCGTCAAGAGTCGATTTAGTCACAGATATGTCTATCTCTCTCTTGCCAAGACACTGCCGGCGTACTGGCAAGTTTGTCGGCAGGGATTGATGCTGGGTGAAGCCGACGGGGGCAAAGAGGGACTTGAGGTTAGCCTGGAAGGCTACACAGATTTTCAGAAATACTGGAACCATAAGATCGAGGTACGTAAAGTCAGGTTGAAGTCGAGCGTTTGCTAATCCCATCACTGCAGGATCTCTACAAGCACCGCCAATTTCAAGACCTATTACAGTATCATTATTACACCACGAAATCAGCGACGGCCTTCTTCTCCGAGTGGATTTTACCACTTTCATACCTATCACCGAAGGACTTGACTCTACGCGTGCCCGCAGCTGAGTCGGAGCTGACCTCGTTGGCACCTCCCGACTCTCGCATGCAGCTACTGGGCAGCTTATCGGAGCTCGACTTGAGTCTGCTTATTGCTGCAGCAAGACTCGATATCGTGGCGCATACTGATACGGTCAACTTCGCGATGGCCTACGATGAATACAGCTCGCTCGTAGGCAAACAACGTGTGCAGTCTGCGTCCTCTGGGCTCCTGGCCGTCGGCGGTAACGTCCGTGTCTGGAGCCGCGGTGTTGCGAGTACTGCTTGGGAGCGACTGGTTGGGCTTGGCCTGCTCGTTCCATCGGGCATTGGAGGCGGACGAACACTGGGAAGTGGAGGCTTGGACGGACGTATGTGGAAGGTGGATGTGTCGCTGGAGGAGATTCCAGCTGGAGTGAAGCTCAGCACTGTCATGGCCAAATGGTGTCGCGAAATCTAGCCGCGGCAAGCGGGCGGGACGTCATACGGTGGAGTTGGAAACGGAGAGCACTGGTTTATGGATTGTATATCAAATGACATAAAAGCTCGTGCTAGAGGCATCATGTAGGCGTTTTCCTTTTATGTGGCAATTATAGTATTGGACCATTACATGCCACTGACCACCATTCCGTCCGTCACTTCGACTCTTTTGCAACTCGGCCGCCGGCGATTTGCAGCCACTTCTTAACTACCAGCAGGGTGTGTGAAGTGGCTGATTGGACCACAATGATACTTTTAAACAGATATTCGCCAAAGCAGTGTATACCGGAGCAGTGCAGTACGCGAGGGGGCGTCCTAACGCAGAACAGAAGGTGAATCTGTGACTTTGACTGCCGAGCAGGGCGTGAGACACATTTTGCATACCCCCAAATGTGGCGCTACGAGTGCGGCTCGGCAAAAACTTGAGAATAAACGAGGGAAGTACTTTTGCAAACACACGGAAGCCAAAGTCAATGGGCGCACAAACCATGCGAGCGTCTCGCTGCCAAGGTGAAAGGCATACCGTGGCTACTGTCGGTCTACGGACTTTTGGTCGTTGTCGGTCGGCCCCGAACGCTCAATTTGGGTTAAAGTGAAAAAAAAGGGGGGAAGGTAAGATCGATCGCCGAATCCTTAAAAGAAAAGAGCCGCCGAGGAAGCGCCCTTTCTGGCCTTGGTTACATTTGGCAAGCTACTTTCGTTGCTGTTGTTTCTACTCTTGTCACCGACGACGATGGAAGATTTTCTCGGTCAGCGAATAGCAGGGCGGCGGACGATGATTTTCCCCTAGTCTCCCGAGTTCGGGAAGTGCAAGTGGCATCTTGTGGCCGTGGCTCTCCGGACTAGGTCCTAATATCTGAGGAGATGGCCAGCCACATGGCGCTGTAACGTAGCTGCGGCCAATTAGCTTGGTCTCACCGCGAGTGACGCTTTATGGAAAATTTAAAGATATGCCAGGGGTATTCTCTTTTCTTTGTGCCATGGGTGTAAAGTGAAATTTTAGGCCATCTAAAGTGAGAAGTCAAGTGCGATCCAATCTTACGTAGTAGCGCAGATCATGGTTGTCGATTGATGTCAGGTTCTCATCTTGTTACAAAGGTAAGCAAGACGGCCGATTTCGGTGTCGCCGTTGAAAGGTGAATCGACGGGCAGAGCGAATCAGATGAGACACAATCAGCAAAGCGATCAACTAGTTGGCGTACCAGTAAGCAATTGCGGCGCGCCCACCTACGTAGCCGACTAACAATGGCGCAGGCTGCTCAAGTAGCAAGCCATTGGCCTAATTATACATCGGCCAGGTATTTGTGACTAGTCTTTTGCTTGATGCATCTAGCCATCATTGCATATTCACTGGCGACAACCCCCGAGGAAAGGCCCAAGCCCAAGGCACGCCCCGGCGTTGCGCCATGAACCTGTTTCATATTTTTAGAGGCTTGCATCTGTGTGTGACGGCTCTATCCCATTCTTATCTGAATCCAAACATGGGATTAGACAAGACTTGGGGCAAAAGATCCGAACAAAACGGCAGGGATCTTGCATTGGGACAACGCCACGCTCCCTTGTTGCCCTGGCTTGTTGGACAGATTTGTACAGAATAGGTCGTTGCCCCCGCGCCGTGGCACGCTTGGTCGGCGCAATGGTTAGCCCGCCGAGGCCACTGTCGAAGCCACCTCGCCGCCGCCACGGCCTGGTGAGGCTTGCTGTGAGGCTGGCTCAAAGGACTGATTCACCTCGTTTACTTGTTCGTGGAAGCCCGGCCGAGGAGAGGTCCGTGTGTTCTTTGCTCAACTTTGCTCTGGCCAGTGCACTTGTTGAGATGGTCCCCTGTCGAGTTCTAGATCAAGGGCTCGTGCCAACGGCAAACTCAAAAACTAGAGTTTTTCTCTTCCCCTAACCGTTCCTCCCGTGCAAAAAAGGTAAAATCGCGGTTGCCTCTTTGTGAAATTTCAAGTTTGCGGAGAAGGGGAGGAGAGAGTTTGGTGCTAGCCTGTTTGATTGCCCACTGGCAATGCCGTCGCCCGGCAGAGCACAAGAATATTGCATCGTTCGATCGATGAGATACGGCGCGCCCCACGATCGTACGTCAAAAAGCAGGTTGTCCAACGTCGGGCGCACGGGCACAGACGGCCGACACCAGGCTTCTGTGAGAGGAGTGCTGGGTCTGCTTTGAATGGAGGCTGATGCAGTGCTACAATGTCATTCAAGAAATAAAAATAAAAATAAACAATTGTCAATGGATATGCCGGTGAACGAGCAGGTATGGGGGGGTGTCCTCAAGCCGCAAGGCACCTTGATCTCGGTACGACGCTAGCACATGATGGGATCTTTTGTAGTCCAGAATTGTAGGCCACACGGGCGTGTGCGCCAAAGACCAATTGGAATAGGGGCGATGACGATGCACCCCCAAAGCGGCTCTGTTGTCATTACTCTATTGCCAGTCAGGGGCTGGCTGCAGGAGCACAAGCAGGCAACGTGGAAGGAAAACGGCTCGATCGTCGCGACATTTTGTCCCGTGGCATGTCAAGGGATCTAGTCCAATACTGGACTCTCTGCCGACTGCATCAGAATGCAGGGTGAGGACTCGCAAACGATGGATGTCAAGCTATGCCAATGTCTACTACACTCGAGGTTTTGTTGGCATGTGAAATCTGCGCTGGTAGTGCCCGAGATCTTGCAACTAAACGTTGCATCCAAAAGCATGTGGGATGATTCATTAGTTCGGTGCTTCTTTAGTTTCACAAATTAGATCCGGCGTGATGGCCGAGAATGGCAACCCTGACGTGATGGTACAAGTGCAGGCATTAAAAAGGTTGCCAGGGAGGTGGGAAATTGAGTCAATTCGGGATAAATGCGTGAAATTCAAGGAAATGAAGTCTGATGCAGATGAAGAGCGTAATAAAATCCATTCTATTCCAACTACGCTGCCTGTTATTGTTCATGCGGCTAGAAACTAGTGCGAGGCCGCGGCACAGTAGCCGGCCTATAAATAGGGGTGCATCGATATTCAGACGGCATAATGAGAGTCGTTGCCGAGTAATACAGACTGACGCACCAGAGGGGCAATAGGGAAATTCTTAAAAAAAAAAAAAAAAAAAAAAACAATCGTGTGTACATATGTCATTTCATGCCTCACGCCGGCATTGATCCTTTGAGCTCGGCGACCCTGGCTTTTGCGCGTATAGCTGCAAGCTGCAGGTCGATGGAGGCCGGCCGATGCAGTCAGCACGAAAAAAAAAAAGACCAAGCCCAAGATCCACCGGGCACACGAGCAAATTGCAGCAAGAGAAAGTTTGTGAACGCTGCTCATGAATCATGCGTCGTCATATTGATCGCCATATGAAGGAAGAAGAAGAAGAAGAAGAAGAAGAAGAAGGAGAAGGAAAAGACGCAGCTGTCAAGTTGACAAGATGGATACAATTACTTATTAACCGCGGTGGAGCCCGCACGCAGCGGTGAAGAACACAGATGGTGGTCATGACACGATCACTTCGGGTGTGTAGCCGCGATGTTTCAAGTTGCTACTCTGAACAAAGACACGTGCATGACCATCTTCAGTCCACAAAGAGATTTGTATCAAGAATAAAAAAGCAAGAGAATTTGCAAGGTCTGGCAGGCCACATGAGCTGCAGGACATGGATTGCGCCCAACCCTCGACTACATCTTCAACGGGTGTGGCGTTTTTTTCGCAACGGCTCAACTGCATATTCGAGGTGTCACATAGCTGCATCATCCCAACGCACGCAATGTTATTATGGAGCCACCGAATAGTCACCCAAATGGCGGTGCTTGCCCCCCGGTGGCCATGTTTGTGGCCTGCAGGCGGCTTGGTATATTTACACTCCACGACCAGCGGGGGCCCGGCAGGGCGTGCCGTGGAAAATGGGCAGCAAGCAACGTCATAGTCGGCTCAGGCGTGGAGAACGGAAAAGGATATATCGTGTACAGTAGCACGTTGCCCTTTGGCCGCATTTCTCGATTGTCTTGCTGCATGAGGTTTATTGGCCGGTGTTGTCGGGAACAAGGGGCTGGCTGTCCCCGAGGTTGAATACACGTTTGTTCCTAGCCCTCTGGCGACTGCCGAGACTGAAGATTAGAGTTGATGGGCTTCAAATGCCGTCGGGCAAAGTGAGTGGCGAACCCCTCCCCGTGGCGTTGCAAGTATACGAGCAGAGATGGACTGCGATCGACAATGACATGCCAGAACAATTCACCGCAACTTGCAAGCGGACGGTTTTCCCTCACTCTTTTACACCCCTCCCCATCTATTGCCCTTTCCGGTCAACGGTTGTCGGTGCGGTATTGAGAAACGTGGCTGACAGGGGTGTTGTAAAAACGCATCAGATGATCAAGGCCGGTTTTACATTGGCCTCATGTATACATTCTTTTCACAATCTCCAGAATAAGGTCCTTTGGTAGAACAGGGTCCTTTTTCTCCCACGGCCGCGCCGTTTCTTGGCGGACCAAACCTTGTACGCCTACCTAATTCCCCACGGACACGCCTGTCAAATTGTCGGAACAACGCAGCAATCTGCTCAACGGTTGGCTCATAGCCGAGCCCGTGGCGGCGCCACATATACACTCCTTGTCCTCTAATAATAAACGGGTTTCGTTTCTAGCCACGAGCCCACGATATTAATTAAAGAGGCAGACAAGGATGTGGGTGACAGGGCAGAAAATGCTAGCATGGTGCAGCTCCGATGCACCATGACTGCATACTCGCATATCGGGCACTTGGAGGCTGCCTCGAGGTAACGAATAGCAGCCCAAGTTACTTGCTCAGATCTGGAACCCCCCTGTGGGAGGGGCGTGCGAGCGAGAAGCGCTGTATGATCAACAGCAGAGTTACATGGCCGGCCCATGGTCTCGTTCCGCAGCCATTGTGATCTTACCGGGCTTGCTGTTGAGAAACGTGGTCCAACCGGCAGTCGGTGTGTGATGAACAAATGAGGTGGCCCTCTCAAAGCCAGTTTCTGAAATGGACTAGGAAAAAAAAAGGGCCGTGGACCACCAACTCGCCGTTGGGCTGAGAGTCGAGCCCGGCAGCGTGCGCCACTGGCCAGACGAACATGGTTCCGCGCGCCCAGAAAGAACGAAACAAGAAGAAGGAAAATGATTGGACAATGGACTGGTACCAGGAAAACGGTATGCGATTTGACACGAGTCAATCAACCTTTTTTTTTTTTCTTTTTTGGTTCCGAGGATGGCTCGTTGTCCGGGTTCGGAACACAGTGCAACCATCACCCTTGCTCTCGTCTGATGATGGTGCTCTTCTTGGCTCTGCACAAGCCCTTACCCATGCAGGAGCAGGGCTTGGACGAGAAGAAACCGAGCGCTTTGATAGTTCGTCTGTACTCCAACTACGGCAGTAGCCAGATAAGCAGCCCTATATGTCCAACTCTGGACGACAAAAAATGTGTGTCTTGCCGATGTGCATCAAAGCAGAAAAGAAGGAGGCAAAAAAAACAAAAGAGCGAATTTCGGTCATGGCATTTGCGGAAATAATATTGGTCACAAACTAACAAGACTCCTGCTTAATTTTCTCCCTTCCTTTCCTTTCCTGGAAACGTTTCCTAGAATAGGCTCGTTGGCTCCTCTTTGCTCCTCCACAGCCGTGATTATATTTTATCGGTGTGTAAAATAGCACGACGCCCTAGAAAGGAAGAGGGGGCGTGGAATTTCCCACAAAAAAACCGTCCTTCCTCAGCCCCGTCGCGTGGGAAGTGCAGATTAGACGCATACCAAAGAGAGAGGAGGGATTTCGGTGGCTTGCACATGGCAAAGTACCAGGTACAAAGGACCGCCGCCCGCGTGGGAAGAACAAAAAGAGGGTGTGCTTATTTGCCAGTTCGCGTGGGGATCTTAAAGATGTGAGCGCTCTTTTGAGCGAGGATTGCAAGCCCCCGGGGGCTCACCTCGCCAATGAGAGGTGCGTCGAGGGAATGACGTACTATGCTGTTGCGTCTAGTTTGTCTTTGCCGTCTTCTTGTAGGGCCACGTAGGGCTGCTTTGGATACCTGCGGGCGACAGCCTGATTGCGAAGCAACTGTTGTCCAACGAGGCTCCCGTGGCTGCTCTGGAGCCAGAGCAGCCCCAAGTCCACACATCTGCTCCGAGACATTTCTCTCGTCCTCCTCTTCATCGTCGTCGGCTATGACAAGAAGACGCCCCGCCAATGTACGGCTAAAGGCATTCCCGAAATCCTGGCAACGCCTTTTTTTTTTTTTTTTTTTGCCTTCAGAGCGCCGCCGCGCCGCACGCATTGGACACGACAAGCCTGCCTGCCTGCCTGCCGGCAGCGGGCTTTGATAGCCACGGCGTTCCCCCCTGCGTGGGGGGGCCTGTTTTTTTTTCTTTCTAATTTATTAATCATCTTCAAACGTTGGTGCAGATGTGCCATGCCATGCAATGCGCATGGCCCAATTTGCGGGCTGTGGTGGTGGTGGCGCTGCCCGCGTGCGCAAAAAGGAAATGTCGTCTTCTTTTCGCCGTGCGACCTGTTGCCATGAATACGCCACCCCGTGCGCCTTTCCGTCTGGCCAAGCATCTGTACCTCCCATGTCGGTGGAACGAGGTGCATGAAATGTTTCTCCTCTCATCCCATTCCCCGCATACCCTGATGGAACAGAGACAAAATAACGGAAATTGTGCTCCATAAGCCCATGGCTATTGAAGCCACCCGTGCTTCTAGAAGCCAACAAGTGCTGTTGTGGCTTCATGGCAAACCTCGACCCCATGCCTTTTTTTTTTCTCGGCTAGGATGTTGGCTTCCGGATTTGTTCCGCAATCTTGCCGCTCTTGGGATGAATCCGACGACCAGTACGAGTTGCTGCTGTCATTGTACATGCGAAAGCGTCGGCCGAGTGACAGCCCCTGTTGAGCTGTCCATCATATCCCCAGCCTCAGCACTCTGTACCGACATTGCGCAAGGCCCAAGTAATTATTAAACTTCCAAAAGCGAGTTGCCGATGGCCCATGCAGCACAGGGCCTACTGATTGGTGGGCAAATACTCGAAGCGAGAGGCGGCGCCAGTGGCGTCGTTTTGCGCCAGGAACGAGCACCAATAGCTCAACTAAAACTTCCGTCTTGTGCCCGGCATTTGCGTGAAATTTGACTTGAGAGTTGCTTCTTGTTGACTGCAAGATGTTACTTGTATGTGCTGGAAACAAGGGGCCAAAGTCCGTCTTCGATAGCATTGGATGGTTCAATGGTTCAATAGCATATCCCATAATCTAGGCCAGATTCTTCGTTCCGGCCAATGCCATCTGTAAACTTGTGTGCTTGGCGGCACCATGGGCCGCGTTGCCGAAATGGCTAAAAGCTGCCCGCCCGCTCCCGCCTCTTGTGCCTGGTCTGATGCGTTCCGGAGGGGAAGCTCGAGTCATTGACTGCTTGAGAATGGAGCTGTGATTTTGGATTCTGAGAAAATGTCTTGGCTAAAAGAGTCTGATTTTTACCAAATGGAGGTAATTGCGAGAGACAGAAAAGCGGCGTGCCCACGTTGGTTTCGCGCTATTCCACCATTCCGACTTTTCAGCGCACCACTTTCAAGCTGATCAAAGCGTCGAATGTTTCTTGGCATCTGGGGCGGGAAGGGGAGTGCGCTCTCCTTCGTACTAGCAAGCACTAGCTGGAGCAATAGGGTGAAACTTGGGAATTGCAGATGAGTGGGAATAAGACAGCAACAAGGCTTGAGCGTTGCTCAACGCCGACCCGCTTGAACAATACCGAAGAAGAACGACGAAATATGCAACTGCGCTGGGGGCCGAACGGTCAACCCAAGGGGAATAGCCACATGGCAATGGAGCGGTGGCAGGGGGCTTGACTCGCGCGGGCGGTATAAAAGGCAGGCTTCTTTCGGATGGAGTGCTGCATCCTGCATAAACAAACCCTTTTGGGGCGGGGGCGGCCTGTTATCCTCGCTTACAGGCAACATCGGCGTGGTACATGTGTGCTTTGCCGATGGGCCCGGTGCTCAACGCTCACGAGCGGCAAAGAGCCCGACCGTTTTGCTCAGAATGGCACAGACACTCCACGCGCAAAGATCCCAGCAGAGCGCGTCAATCCACGCGAGCGCTTTGAGCGCAGAGTTGAAGGGAATTGACCGAAATGTACAGCGGCGCAACTGTTCCCACCGCTGTCCCGTTTTCTGTTTACAACTCGTACATGGGCTGACCATGAGGCTGGTGAAATGATATCATGCTGGCTGCAGCCCGTCATCTTGACACGGCCAAAACTTTAATACCCCAATGTGGATGCTTCTTTCAAAGTCAGCCGCCACCCCGATATACTGGGCACACGGGCAATGTTGGTCCAAACTGATTAGTCGCTATCCAGGGACCTGACCCCGGCTTCGGCAGTTTCTCCCATGTGGCAGTGGAGAGTAGGTTTGCTCTTTCTCCGACTCGTCAGAAGTGGAAATCCCGAGAGACGGGACATTGGGTGCAGTTTATCGGTCAGTCCTCGCCAGCTTGCATCTCGGGGTTCCAGGATCCTGGTTGTCGGCCAAAACCTTCCACGTTGCATGGCACGACTACCAGGAGTACAAGGTGAAGAAGCACCGTCGACAACAGACAAAAAGCCACAACGGTATTTAATGCAGCAGAATGTGTGACGTAGGAGCCGTCTGTTCAACAGTGTGTGACAAGAGATGAAACTGGCCCGCCCTCCAGTTTTTTTTCATCATGCCCAGTGCATGGTGGCGCCAGGCAGGAAATGATGATAACCAAGCTTTCTGCGCTCGCGAGCATGCCCTTGCAACTACCCAATGGGTTCGGTATGGACGGGGCGTGGAGGGCATGTGCCGAGAGCATCGCGCCATGGGCGGCTGGCTTGGACGGATCCCTCGGAGCGCTGGGCACGGCATCGCGCGTGCCCGGACCGGTCTATCCATGGGTCGGATGGCAGTTGGGTAGCAGACTGCGATTGATGAGTGGCTTGAGGGCGTGGGTAAGGGCCATGAGCCTTGGGCGAAGCTGCAGCGACGCCGATGGGAAGGGTGGCAGTAAACGGCAAACTACTGACATGTCAAACAACCAAATCGAGGGACTGAGAACTCTTTGCGGAATATAAAAAAATCACACCGACTTGTTGTACCATATTTCATCTGATCTGTCACATTTTTTCCGGTTTATATACATGTATACATATTAAAAATCCATCACGGTTGTATGCTGGTGCTGCAGTCACGTCGCAGCACCAGCCATCGAAGAGCCAAGCTTTTTTACGCCGCCGGCATTTAGCTGTTCTATCAATAGCAGCCAAAAGCCACCGCTTTGTCCGTACTAGCTAGGGCTCTGGCCTGTCCCCGTGCTGGACAGGACGCGTGGCTGGCTTTGGGCCTTGTCCAAGGAGAAATAACCCACGTGGCAGATGCCGTCAGTGAGTGGAGCCAATCCAGCCACGAGGGTCGGGCGGGCGGGCAGGATCAGAGCCAGAAAGGCAAGCCGGCATCGGGCAGGAAGAAAAGGTTGGGGGTCAAGACACGTTCAATTCGTCTAATTGGCTCCTTTGCAATCTTGATCATTTTTTTTTCTCTCGTCTTTTTATTCTGCCATTAGACAAAGAGGCGCGCCAGAAAGAGGGGAGAGAGGAATGGAAATGGCGGACCCACTCCGAATCTTCACACGCCCCCCTCTCCCCCTTTAAAGTCATTCAGCCCTTCTCCACTGCTGACAAGCTCGCATAGATGCATATGCAAGATGCACCTTTCCCCTCTCCTATTTCTGTCTCTAGTTATCCAGGGCTGGCTGGCTGGCTGGCTGGCTGGCTGGCCGGTACATGGATTGGCCCGGCCGAGTCGGACACCGCCAGACTCTTTGTTGGCGGCGCTGCTGATCGGCAACCATCCCTCTCAGTCAGCACTATCCGCAACGCATACGCAGCATCTGGCCCAGCACTACTCCGTAGGGTTGACTGGCTCACTTGGTCAACAGGGCAGGGCTGATGCAGGCCGGGCCTGGATGGCGGTCAACTCAACTTTGGCTTGCGGCAGATTTATCCTGCCAAGGAAGAGTCGACACAGCTGGCTGGCTGGCTGTGTTCTTGATCCATCCTTCTAGCGCCGATATCATGTCTCTTGCGCTCATCAGCAAAGTCTCGGCAGCTACGGAGCTGTATCTTGTCAGTGCACAAAGGCCTGCGTTGCCGAGAAGCAACATCACGCCATTCCCCAACAATCATCGCGGCCTTGTTGTCTCTTTCCCACATTGATAATTCTTGCTCGGTTGCTCGTGGCTGGACAGGCCATTCCCGTACATGTCGCTACCACCGTCGTCCGTCATACACCCTCCCCCCGCATGCTGCCACAATGGACGGAACATCCACGACCCTTCTTGGCTTTCTTGCGGCTGGGGGACCGCGCCCTCTCTAGTTCCAGCCCAGTGTCAAAAAGCCCGCCCCAGCCAGAGAGGGGGGAGTGTGCAGCTTCGGTTACACAGCAGTTGAAGCACAATCTCCTTTTCGCCATCGGCCTGGCCTCTCTCTCTCTCTCGCTCTCTCTCAATTACCCGGCCTCCGGGAAACCGCCCAACGATGTGCAAAGAATTATGCAGCCACGTTTTGTGATGGACCCGACACAGTCAAGAAAATAGGCTCGGGGGGGGGGCAAGTAAAGGCTGTTCCCCAACAAGTGCTGCAAGACAATGCCGATTACATCTACATGGCTTTTTGATAGGGACTATAAAGTGCCATGCCTTTGACGACTTGACTCGTGCAGTCGCCTCGTTTGCTTTCTGGGCCAGAATCGGCGTGATTCGGAGCAGACTGGCCTCGGCTGAGAATCGTAAACCGGTGCGAGATCGCCACGTGGTTTGCTGAGATGTTCCAGCGCAAGGGCCCTCTTTTGGACGCATACGCGCACATGGTTATTCTTGTACCAATGCTCCTCTTCCGAAGCGACACTGCGGCCGCCGCTGGTTACAGAAGTAGCTGCATGTCTATCCGTACTGCATGCCATCACCGCAACTGTCTCTTTCTTTATTATTGCCCTACGCTTGATACATCCCTGATGTCAAATACGACTTGCGGCCCGCTGAATGTCACCGCTGCGGTCTCTGCTTTTACAAGGGCCCCCAGTAGCTGTAGATGCTGACCGTTTCCCCGCCATCTGTTTTCTGAACATTCTGCACCTTTTTTTTTTTTAATAGCAAGGGTATGGCATCTCCACCAGGGAGGTTCTTGGTTCTTGGTCTCTTTTTTTTTCCCTCTCGGATGGCAAGTAAAGAGGGTGCTTGCCCAATTTTGCCTCGTTCGGATTAATAAACCTTTGGCGTAGCAGGGCTCTTGATATAACCCCCCCAGGGCTGCGGGCTTATTCGTACTGTGGCTTGCTGCTGAACCCATGTAAGCCATGCTTCCTTGTGCGCTAAGAAGCCAGTTCTTTTGAATTGTTTGTTCAAAAGAGCGGCGTGGGAGGCGGAGCCCACTATTAGCATCGACCCGCAGGCTTACTTGGGGCTTGCCCAGTTTAGCAGACATGTCTCAGTTCAGCATGTCACTCGCTCTGACATGCAACGCAATGCATCCATCCGCCGGCTCCTTTGAACAAAGACGATCTTCCCACGAAGCTTGCTCGCCCGTCCGCCCGCCCGCCCGGGCTGGCCTCCACATCCCAGTGTCGCACGGGGCCGGCAAGGGGGGGGGGGGGAGGGATTCCGCATCAGGTATGGCGTCTCGAGGCTGCCAGAGTGCAAGGCCAACGATTGCGCCTCCTGTCAGTCTTGGTGGCGGTGCTAGCCTCCCGTGACTTGTGTCGCCGGCTTATCTGGACAAGACAAGAGTGTTGATTCTCGGTTGCATTTTGCTGTACTTGCCTCTGAAGCGGTGTCTGAAGCGGTGAATGGCCTTTGAACCCCTGGCCAACTGTACCGAGGAAGCCGTGTCGTTGCTAGCTGCCTTGGGTGATACGCGCACGAGCCGTCACAGGGCACCGATGAGTGCAACAGCTTCACAGAAGATATCATATATCCTTTTCCTTCATCACAACGCCCTTGTATCTATGAAACGTTTTGCAGCCATTGTCAAGCTTTAGCTCATACGCTAAGCTTTTTGACAGCTGCCGGCCTTCGTTGCCGACGTCTTAGTTGGCAATCTGCTTCATTACAAGATGCAGCATATAACCAAGACGCCCCTCCTTTCCCCGCCAGCCCATGGTGTATCAATGTCCCGAGCGCTGTGACGGCGAGCAAGCCGCCGTCTCCCAAAACTGGTCTCGAAATCCTGGGATGCAGTCTTTTGAGCAGGATTTGCATGTCCATGCCGTCTGCACCAAGCCAAGGTTACCCAAACCGTCGGGCTCCGTGCGAGATGACACATTCCGAGAACCCCGATTCTCCGCCCTGTGTCGTCGATGTTGGTGCATGCCCGCTAGCGTTTTGGCCCCCCCCCCCCTCTTCCCTCGTGGGAGGTGGTATTCTCCCGCAACCCGGGAACGTTGGCCAAGCAAGCCAAACAAGTTGCCAGGGCCCTTCGTATTAAACCCCTAGTTAGCGTAACTGCTAAACTAATGAACCGAGTTGTGCTGGCTTCTCATAGGTGCGCCTGTGAAGCAATTTCAGATCCCCTGTCCGGAAACCCTTGGCCTTGCCACGTCAAAGTCGAGCTGCCATGCTACAAGGCTGCACGCCAAGGATCGACAAGGCCTTGCTTTCAAAAGTCGTCAAGACGCTACGACATGGTGCAGGTGCATTGCATGTTTGGCTGCCGCAGCGCGGATTTGCACCCGGCATTGGTGGTGCAAACACAGCGTCAGTATTTCTCCGCGTGGCTTGTCATTTGTACTTGGCGTGGTGGCATGCTTTGCAAGGGGTGTGTGCGTACACCATGGCCTCGTCAATTGCACATTTACGTACATATCTCGGTTGTCGAAAAAGACACACTCCAAGCACGCCTGTGCATGTCTTGGTCCGAAATGATCTATTTCACGTCTGATTATGAATCGCCACCACTTTTCTCCGTTTTGACGTCTTCTCTTGTACGTCGCTGTGGAGAGGGGAGCGCAGTGGCCGTGTTGCATTGCAGGCTGCTTAGCTCGAGCAGCAATTGTCCCATATTGACAATGACCGTCTTTTACTTGTCTCACATGGACAAGGTATGGTGTGCTTAGATTGTCTCTACCTCAACTCGGCCATCAAAATGAGCTCTTTTATTCCTTCTTCGAACCTCTCGGCAGTGCTGCTGTGGGAGCTACGCTTATCGCACATGTCTTGCAGTGGCGCCATAATTCCGCCATGGGAGGATGGCGGGGGAAGACAATTTGCGGGGATGTCAAATTACACTGCGTCTCTCGGCCGGCCGGGGGGGGGGAACATTGCTTGTCTTGTGTAATGCTCTGGATATTACCGAAACAATCCGAGTCATCTAATCCTGGCTGAAGAGCCAGGCACATGATGAATTAGGGCAGAAATACCCGTCAAGATCCAAGACAGTAGTCGCACCTCTTTTCAGGCTCAATAGTTTCAGGACAGGGCAACGGCGCTACTCCCACCTGAGAAGAATTGACGGAAAACGGCCGCGCGGAGGCTAATCAGAGAGGAAAGCTTCTTTTGCGGGCGTGTGTGACGACGGACAAAGGCCCAATGACAGGTGACAATGTTATTTGTCAAGACTCCACCAACGCGGGCGAATTGAAGTAGCGTTGTACCGGGTGGTGGAAGGGGGAGAAGAATGAAATATTGTATTGCGACTATGGCTTTTCGTGGTACGTGCTCTGCAGCCAAGCCGGCCAACTAGTCTCTGCGGTGGCGCGGCTCCTCATTGTTTTCTTGTTGGTGTCCTTGTGCAAAGATGCAGCGGATTGCCGGATAGTGCCGGGTCCATTTCGGGATTCTGATGGGCCGCCGGTGTGGCTTGAGTTTGGGAGTTGTGCTAGGCCGCGGCATCTGCCTTTGCATCACTTGTATTCGCCCCTTGAAAGGCCTGGTGTACCACTGCGCAAATGCCGATGCGATCAAGGGAAGAAAACCGGCCCTGTCATGCTGGTAGGGACGGTCAAGCACCGAGCGGCCAATCATCAATGGGCAAGCGGGAATCTCCGGCGATATATTGAGCTCACTTTTACACCATTCATGCTATTCATATGGTAATCGTCTCACGCCGACAGGGCCTACCATCAAAGCACCGCTTTTCCTTCTTCTCACGTGCTTCAGTCGGTGACTCGGTACCTGTCGTGGTCCAATACCGGCAGGGCCGTGCCACAGATTGCATCTCGGCATGCGAGCGGGTATTGCCTCGTGGCCATTGGAGCCAGACGACTACGCGAGCTGCGTTGCTGGCCCAATATAGCTAGTGGGTTTTATCACATCAATGCGCGCATACTATTGAATCGCAAAACATTGTGTTCGATAGCGTCTGTTTTATAGCTCGTCGCATGAGTCGTCGATTCAAACTAGTCGTTGATTTAAATTTAGGTCGTCCATCATCGGAATAAGCCCAACGACACTAGCCAACTGGTTAGTCACCGTCGCCTAGTGTCGTCGCATTCGTGCAAGGATGTCATTTCAGCAGTGCTTTTTGGGTTGAAGCTTTTCGGTTGAAGCTGGACAGACAGCCTCTCGCCCGCATCATCCTACATGCCTACTCGGGATCCAACCCGCCATGCTCACTGGCGTGAGCCCTGTAAGCACTGGCGCTGCTTTATAGTTGTCGAGGACGTGGCGCGTCCCAAGTGATGCGCAACGCCCCTCATTGTTGCGTCTAGAGAGGCGGAATCCCGTGCAACTTGTCGTAGAAGGATTGATATGCACTGGTCATGCAGGCTTATGCTTCCGCGGGTGGGCGCCTCATCTTTCGAAAATTGTGGAAAAGTCTGACGATGATTGTCACAGCAGCGGGCGGCAGTGGCCCGTCCCCTGTGATGGAAAGAAACACGGGCTATTTTCCAGCGCGACAGTCTTTTTTTATTTTATTCTTCTTCAGTCGTCATTCCGCGCGGAACATCTCGCGCAGAATGGATGGCAAGGAGGCGTTTCCGCCCACTTTGACCCTCTTGGCCTCGTTATGCCCCGTCTGTTGAGGCGTTTATCGTGACTCGACAAGACCAAAAATTAAAAGAGTGCCGTCACGACGAAATGGAAGCTTTTCCACTTGTCGGCAGCTGGGGCTGAAACGGCCCCAGTTTCCACACACCGTTGATGCCAGCCTCGACACATGGCGCGGCCCTGTCCCACGCCAGCTGTTCAGGGCCGCTCCGTCCGTCGTCTCCGCCAATACAATGGGCCATGACCACGGCCTTGCATGCTCCGAGCCACATGGCCACGCTTGTTTGCCCTTTGCTTGGCATGGAAATGGAACTTTGCTCTCTCCTGCCTGCCGGGTCATGGTTTAGAGGTTCCGCAAAGGAATGAAACCACGTGGCAAAGGAGGAAAACGAAGGGGGGTGAGGGAGGCTGGAAGAAAGCGAGAGGTGCTTGTAAGCCAGGCTGTCATGTTTGCTCTTCTTGGGTGTGGTGGTCGCTTCCTGGTACGTTACCCGTATTTCGTAGGCTTCTGCAAAACAAAAAAAAAAAAAAAAAAGTCCTGTCCACTTGGTCAGAGTGGCACCTTGATATGCTGCTTGTGTGCCTGGGCCGGGCTGGGCTGGGCTGGCTGGGTCATGTCTGTGTGGTGCAGCACGCACGTCTCATGCATGCAGTCTTGCAGCAAACTTTGCAGGGACAGGCACACAACGCAGATACACATATACACACACAAGCACGTTATGCCACGTGAAGGACAAATCTGGCTTTTATTTTATTTTATTTTATTTTCCATGATTATTATCCTCGCAACTACCGGACGGCTTCTCCCACATTCCTTTCCCGGGCCTCTGGAAGCGAGGTAAGAGCTGCGTTTCGTGAAAGCGTGCCTCGATGCTGCCCCTGTTGCTCCATCTGGACATTGTCCCCGCGCCGTTCTCTGACCAACTACCAGTGACTAGTCGTAGCACCCAGCACCGTAGGATGGGGAAGGGGGCGTCGTTGCAAGCCACATGTATTACGGGATTGGGTTTGTGTGTGCATGAGTGTGTGTGTGTGTGTGTGTGTGTGTGTGTGTGTGTGTGTCTGTCGCCCTATTGAGTAGTCTCCTTCTTTTCTGCTTCCACTGCCGCATCTAGTTGGAGGTGGTTTAAATATGCAGCCAGCCCTGTATTTGCTTTCTTTTTCCTTTGACCTTGGCCCCCCCTTGAAGATCCAATCTCCCACCCAATCTCGCCCTACTCCGAACACCACCACAAGACCCCTGGCCATAGGCTCTACAACTGTCTCTTATTTTTTGTGGCCCTCCCGGTGAACAAAGAACATCTTGCAGATTTGCTTCGAGATTTTGTGCATGCAGTGTGTGGTGCAATCGGCATCGGACAGGTCAACAATACTGGACCGCAGCAACTGCCGCGTGCATATCAATTGCCAAAGGGAAACCGGCGCAGCAAAGGCGCATGAACAAAACCTGACGGCTATACAACGCAGTATCGCATTCTTTCAAGTCCGGCCAGCCTTTCGAGATCCCGAGTCTGGTTTCGAGTTGAATCAAGTCCACAAAGCTCCACGACGCACCGCGGGCATACTTTCCAAGTCGAGGCTATACCGAAGCTTGCCCATTCGACAAGTATACCCCGGATACCGGTTCGCGCGTCAAGATTGAAGCGGTCTAGTAACCGTTTCCGGCCTTGCTGCTCCGAGCCGGCGTTTGAAAAAAAGGAGGACAGGCATCGCGAGGCGCAGTATTGCGCTCTATCGAACCAAGGGTGGCAATTGCACCGACCTACGCCGCGCGCTCAACTTTTCGGGGAGGACTCGACTGCTTTTTCTCGGCCGTGGCTGGTGCGGCGTGACGCGCTCCATCACACCCTTGCCCATTGAGTCGCTTCGACTGTTCTTACAGTCTTGCTGATATAAGGCCCCCCCCTGGTGCATTGCTCGTTTGCTCCTTTTGGTGCCTGGCTCAGGGGAATTAACAAGGACGGCGCGACGAGCTTGAAGAAATCCTGGTCGGTCAGAGTTGCAACAACGGTCAACAGTCTCGGTGAGCATGAACCATGGGCCCCCTTGCGGTCCAAGAAAGTTCCCATACCCCCTCCAGCCCCCCTTCTCAATTACGTCGTCATTCTCAGTCCGGCCGGTGCGGGCTTGCAGGGTCGTCGCGTGGGCGGCTGACTCTGGCGTGCAGATGAGCGAGATGCGACGGCGGAAAGAAGCTGACCGGCGCTGCCGCCGGCCCGGCCTTGGTCTTACATGTTGTCAAAAAAAAAAAAAAAAAAACAGCAATGCAAGAAAATTATATTCAAGACTCTGCTAACATTGCTTGACTACTCCGTAGGGGATATACCTTTGGGCCGTCGTCGAACCTCAGCAGTTGGACCCAGCGCCGCGAGCACAAGCGAACAAGAAAAAGGCCCCATTCACAACCAAGAGTCAGGATTTGCTGCGGCTTTCGGCTCCCCCACGGCCTGCAAGAGGACACACGGCTTCAATTTATTGCAAAGCGACTCGACTGCCAAGCAGGCGACCAAGAGCAACGGTCCCCCACTTGATTCACGGCGTCGCCGAGAAAGGAGATCGAAAGTGAGGAACCTTGGCCTGGCCAATATCAGAAAAGGTACGTGAATAAGAACCCGGGATTTTGGTCCCCTGTTTTATTTTCTTTGTCAGAGCCAAAGTCCGACATGCATGATTATTTCCCTTTTTTTTTCTTTTTTTTTTTGTCAAATCTCCGTGTCCCTCTTTTTTTTTTCTCTTGCCCCGGTCATGGCCTGGCTGGTTTTCCTTCCTCTGTGCTTCTAGAATGTTGGGGGCCCAAACAGGGGCTCTCTCACATAAACTAGCAGTACCAACGAAAAGATCAGTGCAGCGGTTTCAAATTGCGCGGTCCGTAGCTCTGTTGTCTTTTCGGCCTGGGCCAGTGCCCAGGAGAAAGCGGAGTGTTGCCAATAGAAAGCAAGAGAAATTCCGAGGTCATCTGCGACAAGTGTCGTTTTCATCTTATTGCCATGGATTAATGAGACGATGTGAGGGCTGCACCAAGTGGTGCGTCAGCACAAAGTGAGAGCGAGGTGCTTCAGCGGGCTGCTCGCAGGCTCTTGAGTGCTGTGGTTTTCACTGGTAGCGGTCACTTCAGCGCGCTGGCGCAGTGGGCAGCTCAGGCAGCAGAACCCCAGCCGCAGGTTGTAAGTTGGTGACAGCTCGCGTGCTCCGTACTCTGGTGCCTGTATCCCTACTGGCGGAAGCTGCCCCCAGGTCCCTGCAACTATTCGAGTCGCCAATGTCTGAATCCTGAGCAAATCATCACCAAAATTTGCCGTGCTCGGGATTACGGTGATGCTCTACGGACACGCTGGCACGGCGTGCTCGGTACAGGTACCTGTGCAGTGAGCTTGGCGGGTGCTGGGACAGGGCCAGGGCCGGCTAGTGAGATGGCACCATCCCTGTGCCACGCGCCGATCGAGCGACCGAAAAAGAACAAGGCAGAGAGAGGGCCAAGGCCACTCGCACCCCCGGCCATGTGGTCTTTTTGGTGTGTGTGTCGCAGATGGCCTGTGACGTGGGCGACCATTACAAGCCTGCTGCAGCTCACCATCGGTGTGCCGATGCTGAGCGCCAGGTGAGCAAAGCCTCACTCTCGCCGCCCATCTCCCACAAAGCCAAGGCGCCGCCGCTTCTTTTCTACCCGACAGTCAACATGCTTTCAGGCACACAAGCGGCCCACTGAAAAAGAGTCATTGACAATCGATGCGAAATAAACATCAGGAGCACCTACATTCATGGGGAAAAAAGGCAGATTCTTGACCGCAAATAGCTGTGGTGGAGCCGACCTGGCATTCGACGCTACCAAGAATGGTCTGAGGTCTACTTTGACTGGTACGGAGTACTGGTACATCAGTCTGTCCGAGATCCAGGACTCCGTACACGACCAGCAACAGTCAGCAGCACTTGCCCTGCGCTCGACACATGGCTCTTGGGAGGGGTATGGCTATATCCCGCAAACGGCCGTGGGGACCGACAGGCAGCAGCCAAATCTCGACGGTTGGGAATGGGACAAGCAGCGGGAACAAGGAAAGCTTCCACGTTCGAGACCAAGTCCGTCTCGCAATGGATACCTTTTTACCCATTTATGCTTTTTTTTCCCTCCCATGGTCTCATCTGGCTGCTTGTCGATGAGCTGTTGTCGATGGGCTGTTTCTGATCATTGGTGTACCTGCCTGCAGCACTCGGGCCGGTCGTGGCTAGCCGTGGCTGGTGGCTGCTCGCGTGGCCAGCACGCGCACGAGTCTGGCACGTTTTCTTGGGGCAGAGAGGGGTCGACGGTGTGGCACACCACTAGAGTTGCGCCACACCTGCTCTCTCTGCGTGCGCGCGCACACACACACACACACACCAACCCAGCCGGTCGGCTCTCCGATCATGCAGGCGAAGCAGGAACCGCACCACGCTGTGACTCGTCACTTGTTCAGCATGGAATCCAGCATTGGGAAAAAGAAAGCAACAGTCGATTGAACCAGATTGCGCTGCATGATCCGGGGCAATCCCTACATGCAGCAACCCGCCGGCCTTTTTTTTTTATTTCTTCCTTTGTCGCCCGCGCGCGCTGACTGGACGGGCTGTTGTTCAATGATTGGGCTTCGCCAACCACCACCGCCGTCGCCCGCCTCGCCCGGCGCTCCAGGTACATCACAGAGCGCTGGCCTGGCCGCCCTGAGCGCTGGCTGGTCGCTGTGCACCCGCCATGCCGAAGCCGTGCTACAGGTGGTCGGCTGCTCATCAGTGGCCAGACAGTTGACAGCACCGCGAAGCCGCAAAAGCAATATGCAATCTACTTTCGGCAGCTTCCACCGCACGGGCTTTCAGGAACCAGAGGCAAACCTCCCCATTTTCTTCTTAGTCCTCTTTTTTCCTCTGGTGCCTTTTTTTTTTTTTGCTTCATTTTAATTTGCCCAACCCGCGCGCAGACGTCCCCCCTGCTGCAAGTACCGAGTCAAGAAGAAGCGGGGGGCGTGAACGAGCGCCGAAAAGGGCACCAAGTGGTGATGTGTGTGTGTGCGTGCGCTTGGCTTGCTTTCCCTCGTGGCTTTGGCAGAACTGTCGCAGTCAGTGCCATGCTTTCTGCAATGGCGCCCCGCTGGATGCATATTTGCGTCTTGAGGCATCTCTCCCACTCCCCCACCCCCTTCTCGGCAGACGGACCCCCTCTTGTCACAGATACAAAGTGGTGCCCGGCATATTCAACACGCCCCCCCTCCCCATCTCCCTGTCCACTTGCTGCTACGCTGGGGAGGGGAGGGGGGCCGCTGGGGGCTCGTACCTCGTACCTCTGAGCGTCGCCTGCGCTGCAGAAAAAACCTGAGTCGGCCGGTGTCGCCAGAGTGGGCTCACCATGCTTGTTCCAACGCGCGCTCCCCCAGAAGCAGGCGGAATTGAAAGAAGGGAAAAAGAAGAGGAAGAAATCCGTCATGGGTGTCCCACATGTACCCTCTACCTCTTCTTATTCTTTTATTCCCCTTCGCTCTTTCGCACTCTCTGGTCCTGTCGTCACACGCCCTCTCATTTTCCCACTCATCCACACCCCCTAGCCAAAAGCCTATCTCTTACACTCCCCCCCTCCCACCCTCTTCAATCCACTTCACTCACGCTCCAACTTGCACTACCGTCTCATTCGTCTTTTTTATTTCTCCCGCCGACCTGCCACTCTACCCATCTTTTCCCCGAAGAGACCCAGGCCACTAGTTTTCTCTTCCCTTTTTCCTCTAATACGTTTCTTCTCTTCTTCTTTTCCATCTTGGCCCATTCCTTTGCATTGTCCTCTCCCTGTGCATCTCACTCTCCTTCCGCCCACACCCGCACCACCGATCAAGAAAGGAAACAAACGCCACCTTGGTCTTGGAACCGTTTTTTTGCTGACGCCTTCTCCTTCCTGTCCATTCGTCAGATGGCAGCTTTGTCGAACCACAGCATTGCCGACTCGATAATACCCCAAAAACCAACAACCACAAACACCATTTCGTCGGCGTCCGGCAACCAGAGCAGCCATCACCGGCAGCACACCATCTCGTCGGCAGCCACCCCGCGGTCTTCGGTCGACCACCGTCCCACGGATCAGCTCCTCCACCTCGGCTCCCGTCGCTCGCACCACGCCGCGTCCGCGTCCACGAGCTCCCTGCCCCGAATCGCCTCCCAGCGCTCCTCCGGCGGCATCCTCTCCCGCGCCAAGGACCGCACCCAGAGCGCATTCGCCAGCATCTCCGAGCCTGTCCTCCGCCCCCGCCAGTCGAACCCGGGCCTTGCCAGGTTCACCCACGGCGAATCGCTTGCTCCCGCAAATAGGGTCCCTGTCGCTACCACTGCTGCTTCGCCGCCCTCCAAGAGCCCCTCCTCCGACTCCCTCTCCTCCGGCGAGTACATCGTAGCCGGCCGCAATCCGCCCTCGCAGGCCTACGTCGACACCGACGCCTCTCACCCCCTCCCATTCAGACAGACCCGCGGCGAGCCCAAGATGCACCAAACTTCCTCGCGCTTGCTGCGCATGACCGATGACGATCGGCCTTACACAAGGGTACGAACTTTTCTCTTGATTCAGCTGGTGTCTATTCTATTACTGCTGCCCGAGCCGCCTGTACGAGACGTGGCAGAGTACATGCTGCACAACGCCGTCGATGGCATATGATGCTCCGTGCCGCAGCAGTTGACTTACACCCTACCATTCTCCACATTATATTCCCATCAGAGCTAACCTTCTGCCGCAGGACTTCAAGGACCTCTTCTCTACCCTGGTCGTCAGCCTCCTACCCCTCTCTGCACACCGAGTACGACTAAGCAAGGTTGAATACACCTTCCTTTCCGAGGATGCCATCAACAACCTCGGCTCCCTCAAATTCTCACAGTCCAACCGCATGCCCGATCCCAAGGATGCTTCACGGATCGTCACCACCACCACAACTACCACATTCTCCATGGCCAGGGACATGGCCCGATCCATCTGCCAGCGATTTGTCGAGGCGCGCTTCATCGAGTCCGCCGATGGCAAATATCAGCAGGTGTACAGCATGAAGGGCGGCGTATGGCAGTTGACGTCCAAGGGCATCGCCATTCTCGACAGGTTCTGCGCTAGAAATGGCATTCAGCAAAAGCAGGTCGCCGAGCTGTCAAGCACGAGCAATACTCAATTGGTCATTCTCGAGCGCGACCTGCAAAGCGACAAGCTCATCAACGACTGGGGCACCATTGAAGTCATCTTCCGCAGGTTCATGGGTGCCGAAGGCCGCAACGTCAAGTCGAGCGTCACAGCCGCCGACTCGGACTCGCTGCATGACTACAAGGACGGTCTCACCGGCGTCAAGATGGCTGCCGAGCGCAAGATCAACGGCAGGACCTTTCACAATACCTTTACCGGCCGCGCCGCCACCGACTGGCTGATGGACTGTTCCACCATTGTCGACCGACGCGAGACGGCCGAGGTTGCCGGCCTGTTTGTCGAATACGGCCTCATCGAAGCCCTCTCCCAAGACCGCGCCTACCTGTCCCAGAACCCCGGCTCCGCCGCTTTCCAGCCCACCAAGCACGCCATCTACCAGGTGACGCAGCGAGGCAGGGAAATTCTCTCCGGCAGCGGCTCCCGAGGCCGTGCGTCCGAGAGTGAGGCTGGCACCGGGTCTCAGCGCAACGGCATCACCCGAGACTCCAACACGCAACGCCTGGACAAGATTCTCAACGACCCCGCCCTGCGCCTGTTGTTCCGCGAGAACCTGCGTGACACCCACTGCGAGGAGAACTTGTCCTTTTACAAGGACGTAGACGAGTTTGTGGCCACCTGCAAGATTGGCATCCGCGCTGCCAAGAAGTCGCCCAACGCCAACTCGATGGACAGCATCAAGGAGATTATGGCGCAAGCGTACGGCATCTACAATGCCTTTTTGGCGCCCGGGTCGCCCTGTGAGCTCAACATCGACCACCAGCTTCGCAACAACCTGGCGACACGCATGACCAAGGCGGTAGGCCAGGATGTTGCCATGATTGAGACGCTCGAGGAGGTGATGGAACTTTTTGAGGATGCTCAGAATGCCGTGTTCAAGCTCATGGCCAGTGACTCGGTGCCCAAGTTTCTCCGAAATGCAAAGTACGAGCAACAATTGCGGAACTTTGATGCCGACCTTGGCCGCGGGCCCGAGCGGAGTCAGAGCCGGTCGAATCGGGACTAATTGGATCGTGGCCGAACAATCTCGCCCTTGTTTCGAGTCTAACAACCCACATCAAGGGCGACGATTGTCTCGACACGATAAGTCTCGCGACAATTTCGGGCCGCGCACGCCAACGCGCCTCCAAGAGTCACACCTGAACCTACAACAATCAACTCCCCCACCCTCCCACGAAGCAAAGGCCACTATTATTGGTCTATTATTTGGTCATATATCCGGTTTCGTTGTTTTTAAGTCGCGCCTTTTTTTTTTGCACACTGGGCGGCATCGTTTGATACCAAGACTAGATTCCACCACACGATTTTGTGTTGCATTTACTGGTGTTTTTGCATTTGCTGCGCTATTATTACATTTCGATGCTGTTCTCCATATATTCTACATGCCACTTTGGTTTTTTTGGTGCGACTTTTTCGCGTGCGACTGGAGAGATTTCGGATCCACTCGGACATTGGCAGCGGGTATGCAGATACCGCTAGGGATGAATGAAGATTCCCAAGCCAGGGATGGATGACTCGGCTCGACCTGGACCTGACGGACTAGGACTTGGCAGCTACCCGGGAGCGGTCATTGGACGAGCGAATTGCAGAAATCACCTGGGAATAGCATGAAAAGCGTGTCAAAGTTCCAAAACGATGCCATCCAGATAATCTTTTGGCATGAAGAAATTCTTGCTGGAAAAATATTTGGTAAAACGAAAAAGTTGTGGATGGCGTTTTATACACTCTATTCTACAGAGGTTGGTTATTTGTTATACTTGTCCAGCATAGAAAGGAAAGCGTCAGCTGAATCAAGGGAGGAAATATTGGGTTGGGACATGAGGGAAAGACGGCCGGCACGAATCACTAGGTGCAAAACATGAATGTATTTTCAATATTGATTCTACCGGTTCTCAGTGATGACATGCTAGTGAGCAAAACAAAAGGAAACAAGAAGCTGAGTAATGTGATGTTGCGAGCTTGTGATGCTAGAGGTGGCTCAGCTATTGTGTCTGTCGTCGCCTAGCCAGCCCTTGCGACAAGGTCTCAGGACGACGATGGCGACTGAAACAGGGATGCATGGTGCAAGATGCGGGAGACGCAGGAGAGAATAGCTTGGCATTGGGTGATGGCGAAAAGTTGAGCGATATTTTAATGATGCCAAAACAGAACGGGATGGCAGGCGGGAAGAGGTTGGTTTTCGGGTATGCTTGCTCAAGCGAGACGAAGTTTACGTGATGGAGGATTAGACGAGCTCACACCTTGGGTCCGTCGCGAGACGCGACACGAAAAGCTAAATTCTAACTACTTGACCTAATCATGTCTTTTTCGGAAATCGAGAGACGGTCTTGCGTTTTTTTTTTCTCTCGTTTCTTTACTTGGACCGAGCATGTGGGAATCCCGCGCAGCTGGTCAAGGCCCCGCTCGCTGGTTCGTGTTTTGGTCCTGACAATGGAGCTTGTCGGCACTGGGGCTTCATATCATGGCTTGCGTGACTTTTTGTTATTCGCGCAGAAAGAAAGTGTAAACGGAAACAAGGAAAACCATTTTCCATCCTCGGGTGGACAGCACAAGCGTTGGCGCAGCCGGCGGGCGGACGAACATGGGGCCACCGGGGGATGGTCAAGTAATTTGCGGTCGGAATGCAGATCCGGGGCGCGCGCCGCCCAGAGGGGGCGAACGGTGGAGGCCCGCCGCGCCTCGCATTCCAAAAGCTCAGCCGGGGCCCGGGTCGCCTCTCTCTCTCTCTCTGGGTGCTAGAGGCAAAATGCTTCAAGGAAGACTGGAGACGGACCATGCCGTGCAACTACTGCTTGCTCAGCAGAGATGCGCACCAGGACTGAGAAACATTGATGGATCCATCTAACCCAATGGGAGTTGCGAGATGCCATCGCGATGCCCACGGCCCCGGTGGGCTGGCTGTCAATGGCCGGTGTTTGTTGTTGCAAAGGGCTTCGGAATGAGGAATTCCCCGCCCAACCCTCTTGTTTTCTTCGGCCCGGAGTGGGCTGAGCCTCAAGTCGCCCATTTGTTGTCAATCTACCTAGCTGCTCAGGACATGTCCCACCGTACACATTGTCGGCCTGGCGGCTGGCTGCATGGGGCTCCAGCACTGCGAGAAACGCGGGCCCGGCTGTGTTGTTCATTTCTTGTTGTTTTCTTTGCCATGTCCCAATCGGGGGAAGCCCTATCTGTGGCATCTCGGCAAAGTAGGAGAGAATGAAAGAAGATCCGTTGCCCCCATTTGGACATATAAAGCCATCGCCGTGTTTCCCTCTGTCCTCGGCTTTTTCTTTCCCTCCTCATCACACTCACTCACTCACTCACACTCGCTCACTTTAGTCTTTCGCTCAGCAACCAACCTTCAACATCTTTAATTACTTTATCTTCTTCTTTTAAAGAAAAGAACAAAACAACCACCCTCACAAATCAAAATGTTCTCCAAGGTCATTGCTCTCACCCTCGCCGGCGCCGTCGCCGTCCAGGCCGGCCACCACGGCAACGGCACCGTGTCCACCATCACCGAGGTCGTCGACGTCTACACCACCTACTGCCCGGAGCCCACCCACCTGACCATGAACAACAAGACGTACACGGTCACCGAGGCCTGCACCTTTACCATTACCGACTGCCCCTGCACCATCACCAAGCCTGTAAGTTCCGAAGCCATCAAATGATGACGCGACACTTGGAAGCATGTTCAAGATGGCTAATGATAATCTTTAGGTTCCCACCAACGGTGGCGGCAACGGTGGCAATGGCGGCAACGGTGGTAATGGTGGCAACGGCGGCAACGGCAACGGTGGCAATGGCGGCAACGGTGGTAATGGAGGCAACGGTGGCAACGGCAACAACGGCGGCAATGGCAACAACGGCAACAACGGTGGCAATGGCAACAACGGCAACGGCGGCAACAACGGTGGCAATGGCAACAACGGCAACGGTAACAATGGCAACAACGGCGGCAAGAACACTGCCCCTACTACCGGCCCCGTCATCACCGGCACCCCCGTCCCCCCCGTCGTCGGTGCTGCTGGCCAGAACACGGCTGCCTACGGCATGGCCCTCGCCGGTGTCATTGCCGCCGCCGCCGTCGCTCTGTAAATGGATTCCCTTGCTTCTCTGTCCTTGGAAAAAAAGAGCTCAGTCTTGGGGGGTTTCATATAGGAACATGGTGTTTTTGTCAATTCGGCCTTGGACACTGGGTCCGCTAATGTAATATACATATCTTTTCTTTTTATACAAACTCGACAACGTTTGCCTTTTCATCCTTTCTTGGTCTCTATCCGTCTCTATTCCTGCCCGTGATCTAACAGTAGCAAAATTGTTTAAAACAAAGTCGATGAGCACCCGAGCAGGGATGAAATCTTTGCGACCAAGACAGTACCCGTCACCTGAACGATGACCACGCCGAGTCGACGTCTTCTTGCTTGTTCTCTGGGGGGTTTCTACTATGCACGAACAAGTAGCATGTGAAATGTCTGAATTTGCTTTACTCCCTCGCATAAAATGGCCGCGCTTCGCACATGACCATTGGCCACCAACATGGCTCGACGACTCTCAAACACGAAATGCATGTCTATTTCAACGCTTATGTAAAAAGATGCAACCCAAACGTCACTTTGCTAAAAACAGAAAGATACGTGGTGGGTGACTGGTTACGGCAGCTCGGCTGCAGCGCGATCTGCATCCGCCTCATGGTACTGCGGCTGTGTTTTGCTCTGCTGCTGCCGATACCCGCCGTAGCCATCGTTGTTCCCGCCACCGACATGCATGCCATGCAGCGCCGCGTGGCCATCCCGTGACGCGTGACCCTGCTCTTCCTCTCGACGCCCGTCGTATTGTTGACTGTCTGCATTCCTCGGGTATTCCGCGGTCCCCATCGCCTCCGCCGCCGCCGCCGCAGCGCGACGACGCCCCGCCTCGGCCTCCCTTTGCACATAGTAGCTGCTGACCCTATTCTTCTTCTTCTTGTCCTCGCCCTTCGCGCCTTCTTGGTCCGGCTCAACGACGCCCAGCAGCGACCGCCGCTCCTTGTCGACCGTTCCCTGCGCCTCGCGCCCGCCGCCGCCGCCGCGCCGCGTCAGGCTGCCGACGAGCCGCTTGTGCGAGTCCTTGAGCGTGCGCTTGACAAACGCGGCCATGACGACGCTGCACCGCAGCTCCGTGTCCTCTCGCAGGTACAGCCCCTCTGCCGAGGGCGCGCCGATGCCCAGCTCGGCGCGCTCGCGCGGCTCGCCCGGCGCGCTGCCGCCGACGGACCACCGTCCACGCCCAGCGGCGCGTAGCAGTGCGTCTGCAGGCCCACGCCCGCCAGGTCCAGGAACGCGCACCGGTAGCTGACGGAGCCGCTCGCGAGCCCGCCCGGCAGGTAGG